>VZTG01001419.1:878-43065 GCA_013397845.1 Melanocharis versteri | reverse complement strand
AAAAAAAAAAAAAAACACCCACACACCTCTCACGCCAAAACCACACCCCAAATCTCAAAACAGAGGCTTCAAAGGCCACAGAAGAAGTGACACCATTTTTCTGTGTAGGAATGATCTGTATCAACAAGTAGTCTCTGTGTGCAGAAGCATTATGCTTGCTTCAAGCAGTTGGTCAAAGAAAATAGCAGGCTTCAACTCTGCTGCCTAAACATGGGTGATAGCCCCAACTGAGATGTTCAAAGCTATTAAAAAACAATAAATCCATGTGAAACTGTAAGTTATGGGCCAGCCATGGCCCAACAGAATCTCATCTGGAGGCCAGCAGGACATTAGCTAAGAGTTCTCAGGATACCCCGTGGCATTTAAGAGTACCAGTTAATTATGTTTAGGCACATGAACCATGTTCTTAGTGCCTGCTCTCCCACCCTTCCTCATTCCAGAAGTACTAATTAATGCTTTAATTTTATAGACAGAGAAGAAAAAAACAAGCTGTCTTGCTTGGTGTTGTACAGTAATTTCAGTTCAGAGTTGGACAGGTGGCAGGAAGCCTCACCTTGCTAGAGAGAAAGTATGAGGGTAGAATAGTGAAACTTTTAGCATAACTTAAGCAGAGAATGCGGGCAACAACATGAAGGTTCACCCTACAAGGAGCAGCAGAGACAGGAGGAAGGACAAACGAAGGAGAAGAAAGCAGTAGCACAGGAACTGCTGATGGAGATGATGGAAGATCAAGCAGGGCAGAAGGCAACATTGCAATGAATAGGTTAGGAACATTTCCAAGAGTCAAGCTAATAGTAAAGCACTTAAATCAAAACGAATGGTTAATCACTAGTGCTCACAGCAAGTCACTGGCTAACATAACAGCATCTCAACACTTTCTCTCTGGGCCTGCAATGACTCACGCTGCACCAGGCAGCAGCAGTTCCCTCTCACCAAAATATTCACTGTCAACCATCAGGGAACGGAACAGAGGTATGTGAGTTTCTTTCAAAAATCAGAAGGGGAACATTCCCCTGCTAAACTTCTTCATTCTAATGGCTATTTTTTACATCATAAGAAAGAGTTTAAATTCTTCAGCAACACTTTAAAAACTGAATCCTCCAAAAATACTCCACAAGCAAATGTTAATGGTCTAATCTTGTCTTCCATTGTGCAACATGTTCCCTTGGAAATCCCTTGGAAAATCATTTTCTGAGACTTTGCATTCCCAACTTCAAAGTGTTTTGCAGCATAATGAAAACAAAACCACATAATTTTTGCATGAAGCAGGTAATTAGTACTCCAAACACACCTGTAAAGGAAAAAAAACACCAAATAATAACCACATAAAATATATCAGATGAAACTCCAAAGTTTATTATACAGCGAATCTACCAAAAAGTGCTTTAAGAAGTCTGAAAATATATTTCACTTGGGGGTGTTGGTG
This sequence comes from Melanocharis versteri, assembly GCA_013397845.1. Lineage (NCBI taxonomy): Eukaryota > Metazoa > Chordata > Aves > Passeriformes > Melanocharitidae > Melanocharis > Melanocharis versteri. The sequence goes on along the minus strand of VZTG01001419.1, from coordinate 41,639 downwards.
GAGGAGAGGCTGGACATGAGCCAATCTAGGCTGTATCAAAAACAGTGCGACCAGCAGGGCGAGGGAGGGGATGCTGTCACTCTGCTCCACTCTCATGTGACCCACATGCAGTGGAGTCTAGGTTGGAAAAGCCAGTCAGCCCCTCCACCTCAAACCATTTACAACTAAAGAATCACAGCTGTCCACATGGCAAGAAGGCTTGATTACCTTTTCATTCCCCATGGTGTGACTTTTACTCTGACCTTTGAAGCCTCTCTTTAAAGGTGATTTTTCAGTTTGTTTTTCTTCTTTTTAAATTTCTAAGCTCTGTGCACTTCAAAACAGCAACTGGTCAGGGCTTCAGGGGAAAAAATTCATGACTATTCCAGTCTCAAAGACCCTTGTAAGAAAAAGCTCTATGTATACAAAGCAGTTTTTTGTGCAGTGCAAACAGGATTAAAAATAATTATGTGATATGAATACAGAAATATTTTGTATTCACTAGCCATAGGAATATAATTAAAAACCCTTCTGCATATCTTTTTAGATTAAATAAAATTCAATACTTTATCTACCCATCATTTTAACTAATGTTTACAATGATAGTATTATAGTCTTGGAAAAATCTAGGGTTTTTTTAAAAGACATTATTTATTTTTCATAAATGAAATTAATATAAAAATTATTGGTTTGAAACTTTACACAAGCATCTTGCAGTTCAGAGTATGGTGTAGGAAAAAAAGCAGAAACCTACATGCTAAGTAGAACTTTTATCTGTGGAAATTGTCAATTTAAGTTAGAGAAATTCCCAATTCACATTCATTACCAGAATTCACATCAACTGGAAAACAAATCTACTTCTCCAGTGCATTCAGAAGGCAGTACAGACCACATAAGATGTAAAAAAAATCTTAGCCACAGCCATCTGATTGCAGGTAAGCACACCAAGAAAGCCTGGTCACCATCAGGTAGTCAAGAGCAACAGGAGGAAGTGGTTCCTGTAGAGAACACTGGCTGATGTATTATAAACTCAGGTAAGGAGCACTAGTTTCAAATGCCTTGGAAATGGACCTCAGCGACTCAGAAGTGAACAAATGAACAGACCTTTCTGACACAGCAACGCATCTGAAGAGCCTAAATGTCCTCAGATACTCCTACCATACACAGAGTTCAAATGGATGACCACCCAGGTGACAAAGTGCTTTGCCAAGGGTGGTCCCTTGCCCAGGGAGAATCACCTATGGCTCCAACTCTAACACACACACAGCCCTGCATACACCACTGACACTAACAATGTCTCACTTGGTAACTGCTACAGCACCTCCATAGACAACTGGTCAGTATTTCAACAGAATTATTTTGCAAACATAAACTGTGCTTTCAACCAAAAATAACTACATCTGCTTAAGGGGGTTTTTTTGTTAGAACTGGAAAGTACATGAAACAATTTTTTTTAAAAACATCTATGTTTGAAACAGAACATTTTCTATAAAACTGTTGACAATAAAAAGCTTTCCAAAGTACATTCTCCATTTTTCACTCCCACTTTCACATTCAGAAGTGAAATTAAAAACTTCTGAGTTGCCCCCCACCCCCAAAAAAAAATGCTCATTTTTCTTAAAACCTTAATGAAGTACTCGATCCTTTGCAGCGGTGACAGCAGTAGATCAGGTAAGTCCTAAGCTTTTGGAGAGCTCAGGTGCATTTTCAGTATCAACACATCTTCCTGATGCACATGCTTTTTCCACTGCTGTCACTAGTGCTGTTTTGTCTTTTCATCTAGGAAATTCTTCAGCACTACTGCAAAATCCCTATCGTGGACAGATTACAGTATTACCATTTTTAGTCATTCTATTCACCCATCAGACTACTGTCCCTAACCTTCTAATCTTTGAATTTTTTTTCAAGTTTAAAACAAAAATAATAGTTCAGCGTTCTTTCGGGTTAAAGACACCAGCACATGCTTAAACATAGCAATCAGTGTTTGGATGAGCTGGAACAAATATACCTGTATTAACATAAAAAAAAATTTTCAAAAATACTTACATCACTGAGTTTAAAATTTTTTCTTCCCATATTTACATTAAATAAATTCATTTATGAATTATTATAAAAAATAATTCTCTATAGTAACTCTTTTCATAGTATCACTATTGAATAGCTAAAGTCTTCACACAGTATTTCCTATTAACAATTTTACTACAAATATTTGATGAAAAAATGCAATTTTACGTGTGACTATTCCTCCTGTTCTGTTCCAAAAAAGATCCAAACTGGAGTATATTCACTTACAATGAGACATTTTTAAAAGATATGCCACAGCATAATGACAATGGATATAGCATGTTGGGTTTACAGACCATATGTTACAATTTTGAAAGATACTCTGGAGCAGATACAGTTACTGCTACCACTGCTGCCAGCTGGCATTCTCAATAAACTACCTGAAGTAATGATATTTGGATGTTTAGATGATCTTTAAGATCTCTTTCAACCCAAACCGTTCTATGTTCATCTTTTCTATTCAACAAGTTCTTGATTATTTTTTCCCCTCTAAATTTTTGGCCCCTGTAAGCCTAGAACTTCCTCTATGAAACAACACACTTGAAGACATACATGAAAGTATACACAGAAAGTTTGGGTATACTTAAATATGCCATATGCTTGTTTAAGCCACCTGCATATTTCTCTAGGAGAATACTGCCTGTAACCCATTTTTAAAAGACACCAAAAAATAAATGTCACAACATACTTAAAAAATATTCATGCCATACCCTCTTCTAGAAACATCAGTTACATTATCTATCTCCTACACCATTAGCTGTAAGTCCAATAAACCTACTCAGCAGGCAAGGGATTTAATGAAATAAACCCTGACTTCCTGGGAGGATCACCTGCAGTTCCAACTCTAACACTTCTGATCAAATACATGCTCTCTTCCTGCTGCTGAGCAATAGGCTTTTCTGAATCTTTATCAAACGTGCTCCAAAGGAGGGAGGGCATAATAATACTGTGGAAAGTATTTAAATGAGTAGGAGAACGACTGATTGTGGTGAAAGGGAGGATGAGAAGAAACTATTTTTAAAAAATAATAGAAATGTGTGGGGTTTACATTTAGGTCAGAGTAAAACAAATTCACAGCAATTTTTTCAACAAACAACAAGACAATTAAGCTTTGATAAGCCATATGAGCCATAAAAACAACAAAAAAACCAAACCCACAATCTTGCACTGCTACAGGTTCCCAAGTTCCCACAAGTATTTTCACTTCTGTTCCCCATTTAAGGCTGAGGCACCAAGGTACAAGTATCACAGAACATCTTCCAGGGGCTATCTCATAGAAGTAAGGACCAAAAGAGACAACATCCAAAAAACAAAGAAAAACCCAGCCCACTTACCAGTGAAAGGTCTCAGGTTCTCTACCCATTATCTAACAAACATAAATACCATCTGCTTCCTGCTCCTTTCAGTTCCAGGTTGGAGAAAGCACAGTTTGGCTTCCCTTCCTCTACCAGGACAAATTTCTCACTTACTAATCCTCCAAAATTAACCCAAACATTTCTTAACTTGAAATCCAATACATAACAGTCTTAAAATTCCTTTAATATAGCTGACTTAATCTCTCATTTCTGGGTTAACTTCACATTCTTTGGGAAATCTTACCTAATTTTGGCAGGGAATAGGGCACTTTAAAATAATCTTCATAAAACTCAATGAGTCTCCTTGTAATATTTAGAGCATAGTCCCCTGATCCTCTTCGGATTGCATCGGGCCTTGCATATAACCGTACCTGTTAAAAAACAAAGCAAAAGTCCAATTTCAGCATCTGCCTTTTAAACTTATCCTACCTGCAGAGGTGAATGAATTACTCTAAGGTTGCTGTGAGGTGGCAGGATTATTCCCGTAAAGCCAAATATGATTGTCATACATTTGTCAAAACATATCATAGTTGAAAACCAGAACTACCACAATTAAAGTTACAAAGTTTAGAAGTCACAATCTCCTACTTATTTGTGTTGCCGAATAAAAAACTTAGCACTCCTTGTATCAAAATAAATATTCAAAGAAAATACATGTGTTTGCTAGAGATATGATGGAAGAGTGGATTAGTATAATGGTTCTCTGCCTACACTGAATGTAGGCAGGATGCAGTGACTCAGTAGGAGAGAAGTTCATGGTTTGTTAAAGGCACATTATATCAAGCCCTGAAAATATTAGTAGACTGTGGAGAAAAAAAAATAATCGTTCTCTTTTCTTTTCTCTGGCACTGACACCGTTACCCTCGATGAGCTATGGGAAGACTGCAAAAACGACCATTTCTAAGCTCATTCATGTACACAAACAATTAACATTCCTGAAATTATATCTATATATATATATGATATAAATAACCTCCATGACTGCTTCAGGCCTCTGTTTTCAGAAAGCAGCAAATTAAAGCTGTTTATATAAGCCACAGACTGCTCTGCTCAGTATAACATAGCTCACATATTTCACTACCTGGAGTGAACCAAGTGAACAGAACTCACCTTCATAATTCAGCATCCAAGTGTGACCCTGATTACGGAGGTAGGAGAAAGTACTGCCAGGTTATTACCTCTTCCCTGTCCTTACAGTCCTTCACTGTCCTTGCACTTCCTTCACGCAAAGATGACATAGAGCTGAGAACTGCTAACCAAGAAAGGGACAGAGAGCAGAGCCACTTTTCCCTCTCCCTCCTCATACACTGCCTGATGGAAGCAGCGTGTGCTTTGTCTCTAGTGACTGTGGCAGAAGGTCTCTCCCGGCAGTACATAATGACCTGACGTAAATGAGACTCTACTAAATGTCAATGCTAATAATATTATCTGACTCGCCAGTACTTTCTGTGGTAGGATTAAATCCCAGCCAGGGTTCCAACGAAAGCAGTAGCGCAGAAATCAGAAAATATCAATGCAAACATGAAGGAGAAATACCAGCTTTGGAATGTTTCTAAATGCTCTATTCTGGACTAAGAAAAGCCAATGGGATTTTTGGCTTCAGTCAAAGTATTACCAAGTACTGCTTTACTGTTCTTTTCCTGAACCAGTTCAGTTACCCAAGTGGAAACCAGATATCAAGCCTAAGTACAGTGCACCTGTCAATTCTCTTTTAACCCACTGTCTCTTGGGTTTCAGGATGGAGACACATTATTTGCTTCATTACAATGTCCATCTTTGTATTTAATCTTTATGTTGTATTAGACTCGGTGCACAATCAACCATACGTAGTTATCATTTGTAATGTAAAACAGGTAACAGTGTAACCTGAGGAGATATGTAATAAAGCAGACTTCTTATAATCACTACCTGAAAGCACATGGATCATTATCTGAACTCCCTCAAACCACTATTTTTATTTATTGCTCCCTTTCAAAGTTAACAGCGACACATGCATTAAATGTTCCCTTATCTACTAAACTAAATACAGGTTTTAACAAAATAGATATTAACCACAGAGTTTATGGAAGGATGTTAAGAATCACAATTAGATTTGTGATGAACACTGTTTTGTATCATTAAACCTTTATACACAATTCTGCATAATTGCTTTACTGGCACAGTTGACTGTATCAGCAAATTAGGGGAAAAAAAGAGTCAGTCAACCAAGTATGCAAAAAATCATTCAATTTGACAGCGGCCAAATCTGTCCACAACAAGAAAGAGGACAACAGAAGGGAAGAAAATAATAGGCAGATAGAAGAAAAATCAAGGTTCAACTTAATGCATTACAATGAATGTCTTCTGGCAAATATAGAAAAGGCATTTAATGGTGTCTGAGATGGAGCCAAGGTACGAAAGCTGCAATGCTGCAAACTCTCATTTGTCTCCTGCCTAACACTGAACGTAGTTTTATTCTGCCCGTAAAGTTTCCCTGTGTGCCTCTCTGCCTGCCCAGAACAGCTCCGGACTGCCAGGCCTCCATGGCTCACACCAAGGTCACCCCTAAGATGGAACACAGTTCAGAACTTACCCGTGCCTTCGCCCAGATCTCTCAGGGGCTTTGGGGCAACAGATATTGTCAAAGCAGTCAACCATCTTCAAACAGTGGGTCTTGCATCTGCCTTTCACCCAGCAACCACTGAGCACGAAATGCATGGAGAACCTTAGACACACCATCGCAGACCTACCCTGGCCTCAGAAATTCCCTCTCTGTTAGCAGAGGGCTACCTCTAGCTGGGGACAGCCTGTGACACTGCCTACCTGGCTAGCTGCTTTGGATGACACATTCTGAAGTGCCATTCACTTGGTCCAGAGTTCAGTCAAAAGGCTGGCACGTATAAGTTTGAAACTGAAGTCCCTAACTTTCACACACTGATGTTTTTTAATGTGTATGGGCTTATCTTTACCATATTTTACCTCAAAATCCATCAAAAGGGGACTATATTATTTCCTTAGTTTATAACAAGATTCTCAGTGTAAAGTAATAGACTATAAAGTTTTTATATTCTGCTCCAAAGGAGAACTTAGATAAAACAGAATGATGATTAAGACATGAGATTTGTTCAGAATAATTTGTTTGTTTGTTTACTCCTTTCATTTCAAAAAGCAGGTAGGTAGTGTTACTTTAAAACTGCACTGGACTGAACAATAATGCCTAATTGTTATATATTTCCCACAAGCTGTTTGATCACTTTACTAAGAATTCAATTTTACAGTAATTTAAGTAAGAGAAAAAACAAAGTTTTCTGCAGGGTCAAGCCTAAATATATAAATAAAAGCAGTACATGTTCTCCTACAAAAGACAAACAGGTTTCTAGCCTAAGTGCATAATTCATCTCTCACTGCAATGGCACCTACTGCCCTGCAAATGTGCTCTTTTTCATAATCTTTGCAAGATTAGGTTAGACTATTCCTTTCATGTAAGAAAGTGGAGAACAAAGAGAAACTAAGACTAATTCTGGGTTCCCATCTTGACACCTCTCAATGTCAAGTGTATTTAACAGTTTTATTGCACATACTTAAAGCACTGCTCCCATTATATCTTACTGCAGTGGTGAACACTTTATACAAGCTTTGGCCACAGGTGCCTTAGTCTGGGCATTCACGAAATCAGTAATACATGATTAATGACTAAATGAGACTGTGTCAGCTTATGTGATTTACTTGGCATCCCATAGCAACCCTGGTGGCAGAGGCAGGGAGGGAATTCAAAGCAAGCATTCATCCTTGTGACCACTTAACAACCTGCACCAAGCACCTTCCACATTTGGGAATTAATAAAGTAGGTTCTGTTCGGACAACAGGTATATTAACAGCACACTGCTGGTGTTCTGATGCAGTATAGGCCCCTGTGTGCCTCAATGAAAAATACCAGAAAAATGTTATGAGGTATCACATTCGTAATGACACAGACATAATACCTATGAATATAACAAAGTTCACAGAGTTAACCTAAATTCTGGGTTTTTTTCTTAGCTCCTTTACATCTACATTTGCAGCCACTACCAATTTTTCAACAGAAGTCCTGACTGCTAAGAGGAAAAATTCAACCCTCTCATTTCTCTCTCAAATGGAACCAAACTGGCTGTCTCCTTCCTACCACAAGTTTGAGCAACGAAGTTTGCACCTGCAGCCCTACAACCCAGACCTCCTCTTCAGAAGACATTGTTGTAAATAACTCTAAAAGTTATTAGACATTCTAAATGAAATCTCAGCTACGCATATTTTCTCAATCTTTTCTAAAGTGGGCAAAAATGTGAATTGTTTCCCCTTGTTTGCCTTCCAGAAGCCCTGGGAAGTTTTGTAAGAACTTTAAATAAACACAATACTCAGCCACGCTCAGGTAATATTTCCAAAAAAAAAAAAATCATCGTGAAGGATTATTTTTAAAATATTATTAACCTTACTCAAGTTCTTAGAATTATTTTAGCAGCATTATCAGAAAAAATACTAAAATATGCCTGGAACTTGTATGGTAAATTCCATACATTTGTTATAAGTGATCAATAGCCTATTCCTCTACAGTTAGTCAAAAGTATCCACTGCATAAAACAGCATACTTTTACAAATAATTTGTACATATTGCAACATTTTCTCTAGTCTCTCCTAGTATTTCAGCATTTGCTACGTAAAATAAGTCAAAGAAATTTTATAAATATTTGTAATACGAGAGTGCCAGCACAGATAAATGTGATTGTAAAATGAGAACTGCTTCCCATAGAGAGTCATGATATATGCTAAGAAATGTGCAACATATTTAAAACAAATCACATCTAACTGAAGTCAGATTATTAACTACAGAGCATGAGAAAATCTTCCTGTCTACAGCAGGTAAAAATTATCCATCAATAAGAAAGTTAGCACTTAAAAAGAAGAGAGAGCTTTTCTTGTTTTATTACTTCAGAGCACTTCAAAAAACTGTGAATTAGTAACTATGTACAAGGTACAATGGGTAAAATTCCGACAAGTACAACTCTAGACAGCAACACACATCTCAATTTCTAGAGAATAGTATGTTCGCGAAAATTGTTTCCATCGTACCAAAGACTAGTGATAATTTCACCACATAAAAAACAGAGGAACAGGTTCAATAGAACTAGAACCATTCTATTTTGAAATTTTAAAATCACTACTTTGCTCTTTTTTTTTTTTTGCATTAAAATGTAAGTGAAAAGGAGGAGAGGATTAAATGGATGAAGAATAGTGACGAAAAACCTGCAGTAATTTTTTCACATTATATTAAATACTTCAGGTCAAACCAAAGGGTTTGTACAGTTCTGCAATGCAGGCAGGAGGAATATGGAATACATTCAGCATTTTGATTACAGAAATAAAAAGTAAAAATCCATTATTTACACGTGTCTAATTGCAAAAAGACTGTAGTCCAACCTTCTCCCTTACAGGAATTCACTAAAGGAAGACCAGAGAGAACTGCACAATGTTCTCCCTCTAGAAGAACTAGAAGACACTAAAACCTTTGCCACAAGCCTGCCAACCTGCTTTCCCAGGGAATTAAGGAACTTGACAACCAGGCAGAAATCAGGATGTTACAGTATGAAGTTTGCATGCCTGAAGCATGCCATACACCAGAGCCCACCTCTTACTTTAGAATTAAATATGCACTTCTACATTTGAAACCTACTTTTGAAGACATTATTCTCTATGTCACCTTCTATTTCATGTGTGCAACCCCTTTGAAACCTTCATTCTTGCAGTGGTGTTATCTTTTTAGGGAAGCATCACCTTGCTTGATATCAAGGCATTTGTGTTCTTTTACTTATCATTATAGTAAAGTTTACTGATCACAATAATCCTCTATAATAGTCTGCATTCATTCTGCAAGGTATCTTTCTTTAAATGTTTAGACATCTTTTCCATGTCTTAAGACCACTCCAATTGGCATCCCTGTCTTTCCCTGTGCCCTGGGGGGAATCACAGTTCACTGGATGAGAAATTTTGCTCCAAGGAAATAAAGTGCACCTCTATTTTAGCAAGGAAAGCCTTGTGAAAGCAGATGGCTCATCGAGCTCTAAAGGCCTAAAACAACATCCACTGACTTCAACTGAATGACTCCTGTTAACTACAGGGGCTTTCAGACATCCCGGACACATGACTGGTCCAGCCTCTGGGCTAGGGACACTTCTGCCAAGGCAACCTTCACCAACAGCATCTGCCATGTGTCCATGTTTTTAGATCACCACTCAAGCAGCCCTTGTTAGACAGTTCCACAGGAAGGAAAAAAAAAAAACAAAAAACCCAGTTCTTTAAATAAAGGGCTGTGCTTTGGTCATGGTCACTGATAGTTCAGATCATGAGAAGCAGGGCTGGATCTTATGTTTCTATCTCACGTGCTGTAAAGAAAATAGCTCTCTGAATCTTGAAAACAGCCTGATGCAGAATTTACACAGTGGTAACCATTGCTGTATCTCTGTCACAGAATCAGGTACAACAAGGTCAGCTTTGATGCTGACAAGGGGAGAAGATGCATATATGATCCTAACCCTTGGATGACACCATCTGATATCACAGATATTGCCAATCATTTCACCACAAAAAACCACTCCCAAAGATACCCACATGCATGGAGAGCCTTTCCCCACCCCTGAATGCTGACACATCACATAGGCATGTGGAACCAAAAGAGACTGAGCCTTGCTCTCATTTAACTTCCCGTTACTACAGCATCTCTCCAAGCAAACATGGCTAATGTTCCTAGGCTGGCATATACCTGTTTTGCTGATGTCTAGATGTCCCCTTCTCCTTTTCCTGTCTTTGATCCATTTTGCTATATGTACTTAAGTCTGAACAGACAGAGCTAATGAGGGTACGGAAATTGAGCAGAAGTCTGGTGACAACCATAAATCTTGTTTTCTCAGGCAAGCACGGATTAGGTAACCTTGTATCAACACAGGAATCCACTTCACAATTAAGGATAGTCATCCCTCCCACTTACTTCACACAGAATTAAAAGTAACTTTGTCAGGTGTTTTAAAGCAGCTTAGAGTGATTCCCCATTATGAAACAGATGTTTCTGCTCATCAACTGGTGTCAGCAAAGCCATCCTGGGAATAATGTCTGTTCTTTAATCCCTTCCTCAAAGCCAGCAGACTTCACATAAAGCACTGTTCTTGAGAGGCCCCTCCAAACTAGCTCCAAGTCCTCCGTGTGACTATACCCACAGGCTCAGCCCAGCACTGGTACATCTGGGATCTTACTATGATTTAAAAATCTCAGTTCAGACAGGGCTTATGCATAAATTTAAATTTAAATATGTTTTTAACCTCAAACATGCCTTTACATATACAGAGGGTCCTAATATTTCAACAGAGCAGCCGCTTACAAATTTTATAAAGGGGGACAAAATAGTGTTTTGCTCTTAATTTCACTTCAGCAGTAACACTCTCAGCTGAAAAACACGTGCACTGCCTCTGTACTTAAATGTTTAAATTTACTTGAGAATCTGAAATCTTTTATCATTATTTTGCTCGCTGACTATTTTAGGCACAGGTATTGCTTTTACTATTGTTACAGAGATATAGTCACATCACACATTTAATATAGCAGACATACATCTGGATCCAACAGCCTTGGCTGTTAACTCCCTGGATCACTTCTGCAAACAGGGCATTGCATCTCAAATGGGTTTTTAAATGTGATAAATTCAAAATAAATAACAGTTCACTACATACAGAAACAAGCTACAGGCCAGGTTCCACTAAGAATGTGTATGAATTGTTTCACATGTGCACACATCTCCAGAAGTTCTGCATGGTGCAAATGAAATAAATTTTATAACACTGGTAAGTAAAGGAGAGAGAGAGAGAGAGAGAGAGGGAGAGGTAACGGTACTGAAATATCAATTCTGCTGTAGTGAACATAGTTAGATGTGATAATGGGAAGAAATTACAGAAGAATGCTTTGTTTCAATCTCCTATTCATTATTCATCATGGACAATACTCAAAAAAGACTGCATGATAATGAAATGTGCTTACTGAATACCAGAAGAACAGCTCACCTTTATAAGATGATTTTACTCCAAACTGAGCAGTCACACACAGCACTGCACCGAGCCTTTTTTGCATATAAATAAAACAAAACATGTTTAAGAAATTGAAGAATTTTCTTAGAGCTAGCTGAAACCAACGAGCATTCAATGACCTGATACCTTCTTAGGAAACACCTTTGCTAGAGATTGGATGGAACTCTTTCTTGTAGTAAGCAAACATCATCTTGGAATCCTTATTCAAGACTGCTTTAACAGACCAGTTAAAATAAGAGAAGCCATCACTAAAAATAAAGGGTATGTGAAAGAAACAGTCACTGAGGGAGTTACAGTGGTAGAGAGATGGCTCAGGAAACTAAACTGGGGGGCCTGAACATTGTTGCAGGGCAACGGAAACAGAGTTTGAACTGAAATAATTTATATTCCTGGACAAAAACTTGTAGCATGACCCTGAAGGAGAAAGAAGTGAGAGGAACTTCTGGAGTTCCAGGTGACAGTGGGCAAATGAGGAATATTAAGCAAAGGAGGAATATTAAACAAAGGAGGAATATTAAGCAAAGAGATTGCCAGGTATTTTCAGAGTTGTGAAAGAGGGGGAATAGTTTTTTGGGCAGTCCCTTTCTAAATAAACATGACCACATAGGACAAGCATTTAGTTGCCTCATCAATTCCTCATCTGAACCAAAACAAATGCAACTGCTCCAGACAAAGGTGCAACAATATATTCTACCAGGAGGGAAAACTGTCATGCAGACATGCTGCAATTTCTAACTTGAGATCATAAAATACTTTGGAAAGTTAATGAGCTGCACTCACATATAAATCCAACTAGTGCTCAGCTGGCATACAATAAAATACTGGCTATGTCACTGACCACAGTGCCATTAAGATTAATTTAGAGCACTTAGAATCTCTATCATCTTGTTGAAATGGCTCACAGACAGAAAGGGAACATGTTAACAACTAATGTAGAACAAATGTAATTACAGACACCATTTCATGGCCATTTCAGCTAAGACTGCCACAATCTCACCACCACATACTCAGTCATTTGGGCTCAATTCTTCTATTTCATCAGCACTGGAGTTCATCTCCCCTCACAGCAACCTGCCAGCCAGATGAGTCAGCTAACTGTGCCAACCAGGTGAGTAGTGTCTGGGTAGCCCAGCTTCATCACCTGGCCACCATGAGTTCAGTGCTAGAAACAGCATGAGAAAACATTTGTGGAGAGAAGAGAGGACCATGACAGACTGGTTACAGATAAGTTTGAGTTATTACAGAACTTCAACCTAGGAGCAAGGTTGAAGTTCTTCTGAAGTGCTATTGTAGGGAATTCAGTGTCTATATTGTTGAGACTCCCATTGGTTAAAGCTCCTTCCAGACCTTCATAGGTGGTGAAAAATCAGCATGGCTTTAAATAGCAAAACACAAAGATTTACATTATTTATCTATTACACAAAAAAGTTCTGTATCATAACCCCAGTGGTAAGATGATGTGAAAATGGCTTTTTCCTCCAGAAAAAAAAGTATCTGCAGTAGATGTAACCAAACGGGTAACACCAATTTTGATTTCCTTTGGTTGGGCTGGGATTGGATTGAATTCTCTTGTTTCAAGTACTATTTATTCCCTATTTTATAGTTTAAGCATTCATATCACGCATCATTCACAAAAAATATTTCACCTACTCTTGGTTAAAAACAGAAGAGTTACAGAAGTACACAAGTTCAAAGAAAGTGCTAACAAGTAGCCTACAATGTTCAGCAGCCCTACAGCACGCCCAATTTCACCCAGCTAGAGACTGCTTTGTCACAGGCACACAGATGTTACCTCAGGGTGATTCCATTTGAAATGATAATATGAAAACATCGTAACTGCTTATTTATATTTTGGCATTGTCTAGAGACTGTCAATATGACAGCACAATCCCCCTGTGCTTAGTCAACTACACAAATAGAAGCAAGAGATGTTTTTTATTCTATCTTTCTGCCTAAAGAGTAACAGGAAAAACATGGGGGAAATGAACTGTTGTCATCTTCATTTAATAAATGAAAGTTACAGAAAGAAGAGCTTAATATCAGGAAGAAAGTCTAAAAAGGAGTCATAAATAAAACTTGAATATCACTGCCCCAAACTGAGGAATCATCTTTTTGTCACAGATCAACAAACTACTATTCCTAAAATACATTTTCTGAAAAACACCACCTTTCCCATCACAAATTAGAAAAAAGAAAATTAAAATCCTGTTTTTAGGTTCCTTAGTCACAACATGTTTTTCAAAAACCAAACCTAAACTTCATTCCAAACTGTAGACCTGTATCCCTGAAATTGCTTAACTTGGAAGCATTTTGAACACTGAAGTCCCCACATTAACTCATGCCTACGAGTAACCATCCCATTCCCATAAGACCTTTTGTCAAGTGGCTACCATGCTGAGACTTATTTAGGTTTGTTTAAAGGCAAAGGTTATTTTATTATTCATTTAAAAGTAATTATTTTAAGAGATGTCAACACAGTGGTCCCCTACAAAACAGCCACTGAGTAAAGCGATGTACTTGTCCAGAGCATAACGAAAAAAGCTGGGAGGAGAGATAGACTGTACGTGACAAACCAAAGATGAATGCAAGGGCATGTCAGTACTCTCATGTTTCACATAAATTCCGCACAAACATAGTGGAAACCAAAGTCTAGTAGATATACATTTCATACTCATCATATGTTTGCAATAATCTTGATCAGTACTAGGAAAAAAAAAGTTGTGGTAAATAAAAGGAACCACTGACAAAACACAATCACAAGAAAAGCAAAGCAGAAGCACAGCTCACCTGTGAGCTCAAGAGCACTTACTCAATGCATCGCTTTGTAACAGCAGCAATAAGCAAGAGGAACACAGCAAAGTATCTCGTGAGCTACGTGTAAACTTAATAGAAAAACTGTTTGCAAGGTAAACAGATTAGAGCTGTAAGGTGCTACATTTTAAAATACCCTTTAAAACTTGTTGGCATTGAGGAAACACAGCACTTTGTAGACAAGTCTGCACTGTGCTGGATTGAGCTGGAGATTTTGTGAAAAATTGTACCTAGCCCTTAGGAGGGAGAAAAATACACACATGGGAAATTTTGTGCTCTGACTGGTACAAAAGCCATAACACAACCAAAACCAGGTTACATCAATAAGACCAACAACCATATTAACAGTGAGAGCTCCTTCAGGCTAAAAGGAGCAAAGAGACAAGCAATTAGGCCAGTGAAAACAAAAACCATAAACCATGAAATAGGGAATCAGGAAATCAAATTTTTTGTATGAACACACACTAAAATCCACTAAAAAGCTTCATTAAGAACTCTGGTTCTCACTCTTAACTAATGTTTCAAATGCTTTTTCAAAATCTCCAAATTGACAGAACAATACAAAAATAAAACAAAAAAAGCTAAATGCGCTAATAATATTCAAACACTTTTGCTCAACTAGCCTCTGAAAAAACCATGTGCAAATTAGGAGAGAGGTAGTTATCTATCATTAACATCTCCAACTGGAAGGATTTCAGCCCCCTTCTGAGAACACCAATCTAAGTGTAAAACATGAGAACCAAAAGAGGAAAATAATTTGAAAGGCAAATTACAATTATAAATAGAGAAAACAAAATAGAAGGGCTATTCCTGTGTCAGGACTCCCATCTGAGAAAGATCAAGGCCACAACCAGGAAACAAAGTGATTCACCACCTGACCACCAGCCAGGATACACAGGTAAGTGGCAAACCAAAGTTTTTACACCTTAAGACAAAAGAAGCTGCAAAATTTAAGTACTCTGACACATAAAAACTTTAGCAAATAACTGTGATGACTCCAAAGCATGCTGGTTTTAGTCTAAAAAATACGCATTAATGTCACATGTGAATTGTTTAAATTAAAATACTATGAAAAGTATAACTGCAGGGTTATTGACCAAATCCTTTTCAATATATGAAATGCTCAGATGTTTATGATTATGAAAATATATTTGCACATTTTATCATTCAAATTACTTTCCTCACCTTAAAACTTGCACTACTCAGGACGTATTTCCTATCAGGAAGACACGAGTTAATCAGCAATGTCCTCTGCATGCCTATGGAAAGGTCAATTTGCAAACAGTGCTTTCTCATCAGTCACAGCTCAAACACTATATCTGGTTTACTAGCCAGCCAGTCAGCTAAGCAGCTGAGGTTAAACTAGGTCTGGATGACTATCATACAAGTTTCCTAAAAAAACCAATTTGCTGAGAGCTGACCTCTTCATTCATATCAATGTGCTGGTTAGCCTTACATTAAAATAGGGTGTTTAAGACAGGATCAGTCGTAAGAAGAAACCCTTTCTTACAAAAAAGTCAAGGCAATTCCTTTCCCAGGAAGCTAACTAGCACAAAGCAACAACATGGTCCAATGGATTATGGGAAGATGGAAAGAAAAGAAAGTTTTCTGACACCTGGTGTCAAGCAGGGTGATCACATCACAGGCAAAACTGAACTCGCAAAACTGAACTTAAACTAAAGGTTTAAGTCTTAAATAGCATGTCAATTAGGGAAATAGGAAGACAAAAGCATCTTTACCACCATTATTACTTCAGTTCCTAGCATAATACAATGGACTGTACAAATATGTTTCTTTGCTGACATTGGAGCAGAACACTGTTATTTTGTCCTTCTCCTTTTTCTAGCTGACGAAGAAAGCTATTCCCTTGCTTAGCTTCCAGCTGACACTCACATCAATATAACAGCTTCATTAGTCTCTCTCTTTTTAACACTTTCTTAGAGTCTAAGATAGCATTCCCTCTCATGAGACATACCCCGACTGCACAGTGCAAGGTAAACCTTTAAAATGGCAGCCTTTATTTGCTCTCATCATATCTCTACCGACAGCATAAACTGTGTCTACAACTGGAGGATCTGCAGATTAAAAATCATTAAGAACAATTACTATGGCAATATCAACGGTGCATGGGCAGCAAGAATACTTGTGCACTTTAGCAAGCAGACACCAAAAAATGGAAAATCTTTTGGAAGCTTCCATAGTATAAAAAAACTGGAAAGGATAAAACAGGACCTTGCAAGGAAGGTTCATCTAAGTTTAATATATCAGAACAGAACCTCAAATAGCCCTTTTCCCTGGAGTTTCTGGTGTTTGAGTATTGTTGCCAGGACAATAAAAGACAAGATCTGTCCCGCAGTTCATGTACTCTTAATATATGCAACAAAGCGTCAGTGAAGACTAGAATCTCTGAGCTTGATTTCCACAAGAAGCAAACTTTCACTGATGCCAAGGGGATGTGGGAAGACTATTAAAAACAAAAGCAGACTAAAGAAGCTAGGCTGAGACAATTGAACTAATAAAAAATTGAGAGTCTTCAGGTCAGTCTACAAAGTGAAGGAAACTGCTAGCAGAAGCTTCTAAGAAAAACATTTGTATAAATATCATTGACTAATATTCTGCTGCCAGTTTTGCCTAAAGCTCTCACATAGAGGCTACTGCCTCTAAAATATCTACTATACTTTTCCCATGAGAGTGTTCAAAGCTGCCATTTCCTATTAGGTAGAGCAAGAGGGGAAAAAAAAGATGAGGGAATAAGAAAGAAATCCCAGGGAGAAGTATTGCTGCTAGATTGCATGCTCACAGTGTTGACTGACTCCTTCTCAAATGGAAGGCCGAAGCTTAAAATGTTCCCTGGTTGAAGGATCAGTCAATCTCATTAACCCAACTCAAGGGATTAAGGCTATGAGACAGCCAACTTCAGCTGCTGTACTTCAGGGCCTCCCGAATGCTACCCAGCCCAAGCACCTTCACGCATTACGCTTACAAATCCAAACAGGTCTCCTGACTTTACTGCATTTTACCATTGCCCAGTTTGCTCATGGAAAAAAATTTAAAAGGGCAGTAGTCACAGATCATGTTAAAAGAGTTATTAGAGAACTTCACCTCTGGTTTTTTTCCCCAAACAAAATGAAAGGGTCTCATTCATTTGCAAAAAAAAAGAAACCTAAACTAACCACAAGATCACTGCAGGCCTGTAGGTGGTGAGCTCAGAGAATAGTAAGTTTTTGAAGAAGACACACAGAGATGTGAGCAACTTCAACAGCAGCCTGACCTTGCTTGTGAGGAGAGCTCCTCTCAGCAGCAGAGCACGGCACAGAGGAGTTGGCAGGCACACCAGCATCGCTGTGCGTTACAATCCAGCACTGCTCAGAGACACGTGCATGGCAGAGGCAGAGCCACGTCTGAGCTGATAAACCTTGACTTGCAACACAGCAAATGACCTGGGACACGGTGCTCTGCTGACAATGCTATCCCACGCTCCATTCTAGATCCCATTAAGGGATCCTCATGCTTGTTCTTGCACTGTACTCCACTGAGAATTACTCATCTCTCCCTAAAAAGAGCAGATGAGCTTCATTCATCTTATGCCAACACAGGAATGGGGTCAAGTATGAGCTGTGCAATAGCTGTAAGTCAGCTGAGCAGCCATCGTTCTCCACATTCTTCTCTATTATTTTCGGTATCTGGACACTGTAACACAGATCCTTAAGCAGCAGCCAAGGCCACTCCAATGATCTTCTCTGACCCAAGTGTCACTGATGCACATTCTGCAAAGCACACTCAAGACTCTGAGAAATTACTCTTGTTTGAATGTGGATCTTTACTGTCATTTGTGCTGAGATGGCTAAGGGCTTTTCAGACTCTTGAACAATAGGCATCCTGAAAGCTCAATGAATGTTAAGAAAAAAACAGTTTAATAGGTGGTGGCCTTTGAGCTCATAAAAACCAAAGCATCTTCATCACACTCAAGAAAGTGCAGATATTTTGGAACAAACTCCAAATCCTAGGTCATTGAAGGCTTGGGAGTAATGGAAATAGATCAATTTACACGGCTGCTCACATAAGAAAACCAGTAAGCACAGTAAGGAAAAAATGTGGTAGCACTTCCTGCCATTTTGGTCCTGCAGCTTCAGAAGAAAACTGAGATAAAAAAGCAAATACAAATTTAGGGGCTTGTCTACACTGAATGCTGCAGTGTTTGAAGAGTTGATCTGCAGTGCATTTAGTCCCACATTACACAGCATCATCACAACTATACAGTCTCTCCAATTAGATTAGTGGTATTTCTAGACCTGACCTTAGATCCACCTTAGTGGATATGTTACCTAGCCCTACTGGTTTATATACCAGCTTTCCTAGCTGTATATTGCACTGCATTCATATGAACATATTCAAGGACTTCAAACTTACAAAAATCATTATCAACACAAATATTTAGAAAGTAAAGGAACGGATTAAACAATAACACACTGTGAATATTTTTGACTTATTTAACTCCTGTGATAAGGGTTAGCAACAAATTAAGATCATTCTGTGGACACAAAACCAGAGTTCCCAATAGGTTTGTATATTGTAATCTAATCTGAAAAGAAAAAAAAGCTCTGGTTCAGAAGTTTCCTGTACACTTCTGAATTCCGAGATTCATTTACTGAAATGAAGAAGCTGGAGAACAACCCAGAAAACAAATGTATTTTCAGCTGTACAAGGTGTTTAGAGGCCATTTGCAGTAATTTTGAGTCATCATAAACAGCCAATAGCACATTATACTAGTATGAAATGCTATCCAGAATGTTGAATTTTAACTGGGAGGGAAGGGATTTCATTATTGCTATTATTATGATTATTATATTACTATAGTGCAAATAGGTACTGTGGAGACACAGCATCCATGATTACAGAGTCTGTGATTCCACAGTCAGCTATTCAAGAAGAAAATTCCAGCTTGCAAACAGTTTGCAGATGTTCAAGACTTCATTAAAAATACATTCTCAGACCCAATCGGGAACAAAATGCAAGTTTGCAGAAGTCTTTCAAAGTTGTTGTGGATTCCTTTTTGTGTTTTGATTCCAGTGTAGGCATATTCCAAAATGAATTCTGTTTCCATTGTGAGTTTACCACAAACAGTACAGCACTGTGCTAATGCATAATAACTTGAAACATTACTATTATTTGAAAATAAAACAGAAAATGCATATTATTTCTTTTGATAAAACAAAATTGGTAAGTTTGCCAAAATTAATTTTTTTACTACTCCTACTTTCAATTGCAGTGTGACTCGGTCATGTAGATACCACCACTACAGTCTATGACCCTCAGTGGTAGCTCTGCTTTCACCACTCAGAGGTTCAGCAGCCTGCATGCCCAGGTTCATCTCTGGTCTGCCTAGCTGTATACTGAAAGAGAGCTGCAAGGCAGTCTGGAGGCAGATAACAACAGTTACAGACTGCTGTCACTACAGAAAGTTACAGACTTTAAGATTATTGAGACATCATCATTAAGTCAAGGATTCAAGAAGAAAATACCAACACGAAGATATAAAATTATAGAGCATGGTTAGTTGGCCCCACTGGGAATCATCACCCCCAGTCATCACCATCAACAGTGTTGACAGAGCTGGTGGAAGACAGCAGCTTAGCAACACTGAGAGTCTATAGAAAGGAGCCACACTGGACAATCCAATCCAGCCAATGCCTGCCAGACCAGGAAGGATTGTGAGCAGTGGTGAGCACACTAACACAGAGCCTAGCAGCTCATCAACTCCTAGATATCTTTTGTATGCATTATCAAACAAATAATTTAAGATGAATGTATCCTATGTGCAGAATCTTTTTTATACCCAGCCCAAACAATGTAAGAGTGCTTGAAACAGGCTTTACCTTGACAACAACAAAATTCCATTACTGGCAAAGCCAATAACTAAAGAGGCACTAAATATGTAAGTCACACTCACTCCTAGGATTTTACAGAATCAGGACATCTATTTCCCCTGCAATCAACTAATAACAAAGTAATTTTTCTTTATATAAATACAAGAATAAAATACAAAAGGCATGTACTTTATTTAAAACACTGTCTGGGGTTAGCCATACCGGGCAATTGTGCGTTGCCAAGCACTGATTTGATTTTCATTATACTGCACTGACGGCAAAGTCATTTATCTTTTCTGCTCCCAGTCTCCTTTTATCTTTTCCGTATGCTTCTGTACTTTTCCTCTATCCTGCAGTGTTGCTGAATGCTGATGAGCAGAAAATGGTACAAAACCACAGACAATCTCTTCCAGATTAAAAGCTCGGGTACAGAAGGTCCAACTTTTTCCATTTTGGAGTTTCCAAAGAAGCTGTATATTTGGCATTGTCCAGGTATATAAAGATCAGTTAAATACTTCACTGGCTGTCCTTCTCCAAAACAGACAGATTTTCAAACAATGAATGATGTTTCACTCATAGTTCTAATATGTTTCCCATTAAAAACAGAAATTATACTCCTGTCACTGTAGCCTTGGATATTCAAACAAATAATAAAACAAATAAAAAAGAAAAAAAAAGGAAAAGCAGTTTTCCACATACCAGAGCCATGATTTTTTAACTTTTTTTTTTTTTGCATTTAACTTGTAATATTTGTAGATTACTAGCATTCCATAAAAATCGGGAAAAATGGCAATATGAAGAAAAAAATCTTCCTAGCCTTATGGTATTTATCCTTTACATGTTAGGATCTCACCAGTGATGTGCATACAACTGACAACTATCAACTCACCAGCAGAACTTGCCATTATTGGTTTGTTAGTATTGAATCAAGATTGCCTTAACCCTGTTTCTCACCAAAACAAAACCTAAGTATTTAATGTCATGAGAGACAATACATCCCTCTTGAAATAAAGTGGAATGAAAATTTGTTCAAGAAACAAATGTAACAGAATTACAGTCAAAACACCATAGCTGATGCTTCACAAAGCAGACACTACAGTTGCATTTCAGATCCCAAAGGTCTCAATGCTGCGCTTGCCTGTACACAAGATGGGATCTATACCTCTGCTGTCAGGCAACGGCAGTCTGTTCAATAGAGTTAATAGAACCTAAAGAGGGATTCAGAATACTCCCGAACAGACACACTGGCTAAAACACACTCAGAAGAGTTGAAGATGTTGGTCAATCTCAGCATAGCAACTGCAATTCCTGTTATCAGACTTCTCACATAGCAGTGACCTGAACCATAATTACCAATGACTTCTAACAACAATCTTTATTTACATTTTCTATTCTCCTGATTAGGCATACATATTATCACACTATCAGCATCTTTCTCAGCAAGACATTTTAGTCAACTTCCATAAAAGTTCCCTGCCGCAAAACAGAACATGGAACTGCCATCTTCTTGTTAATCATGAACTCCTCCGAGTGTCATGAACCCTGTCACACCAGCAGAGATAAGCAATAAGGAATGTGTCCAGAACCAGTGTGGACAAATAAGAAGAAAAATGTTCAGTCTACACAGAATTATTCAGAAAAGTTGTATGTACAAAATGCTGCAGGTGAATCTCATGACAGTGAGTGGCTGGCTGGTAAAACAGCAGAAGAAATTTAACATCAGTAAGCACAAAGAAATGTAAAGAGAAAAACATAACCATAACTATGCATACACATTAGTAGTCTAAATTAGCCACAGCTCAGGGAAGAATTCTTGGGAATCACTGTGGCCAGCTTTCTGAAAATGACAGCTCAGTGCTCAGCAAATATTCAACAGGCAAACACAAAGTTACAACAGATTAGGGGAAGAAAAACACCCAAACAATTATTATGCCACAGAAAAAACTCAAGCATATAAACTTTGAACACTGTAGGCAGTTGTGGCACCACCCCTCTCTCTTGCTCAGTGTTTCAAACAGGCACTGTAGAACTTAAAATACACAGAGAAAGGTGATAAGAATAAGAAGAGATAGGAAGTGAATCCCATGCAAAAAGAGATTAAGTACTTCTGAGTCCTGAAAAAGGACAGCTAAACTATCTATAGACTCAGGACTGGTACACTGCAAATGGTGAACAAGTAGCCACGGATCATCACAGAAAAAGAAAAGAGCAGACAATGAAAATGTGGAACAAATGCATTTAAGTAAATGAGACCAACATGGTAAGTAAAATACAGATCTTGTTGCCACCGACTGTCAGAGCGTGAAGTGCAACAGCTTCCAATGCAGATAATGTACATTCACAAATAGCAGGTCCTTTGGCAGCTATTAAAGCGACCCGTGTACAACTCCAGGTCAGGGTCACTGAAAAACTAGAGTTTAGGAGTAATACTCCACTGATTGTCTTCCCTAAATTGGTCTCCATATACAACATAGGAAAATATTTTCCTCTGTGGCTGTTCTTACATTAGGTGTGTTGTGGTTTTTAATAAATACTGGGAAAAAAATACCTCAGTGTAAACTAATGTGATTCAAAGACCAGCTCTGGCTGTGGGTCCCTTGAACACTGCCTCTTCCTTGTGGATAACAAGCCTTTTTCCTTCAACTATAGTGACCAGAAAAGCTAGACTCCAGAAAATAAATGATAACAGGTTCTTAATAATCAGGAAGGTGAGGTACAAATAGAGAAATGGTAACATCTCACTCCCCTGAAGAATCTTGCCTGTTTCACACACACCAAGCTTCTCCACCTGGGCTATAATGACAGCAGTTTGGATATGAAAGACTCATGGTAAGAGGAAAGCTTCACAAAGTTAGAGAGTTATGGTTAGTCATATTTCTCAATGACACCTCCACGAGCCATCAAGAGCGGCAAAATATCTTCATAGAGTTTTATGTTGTTCTTTCTCCACATTTACGATGGCATATCACTAAAAAGGACAGTCGTGCATTTCCTCCTCCTCTTAAAATAGGTCCATGGACTATCCACACACATTGGAGATGGTTCAGTCAAAAGGTTATTAAATTTTTCTTAGTTTCCCATTGGATAATTGCAGGCTCACTGTCCAACCACAGATCACTAGATTTGACAGAAATGATACAGCAAAGTGTGCAGGCACGGCAGGGGGAGGAACAACACAAGTCTGCTCAGTAGCAGCTTTCAGCTACACTGCTTTACTCACAATGCTAAAACGCAATCTATGGTCCAGCAACACTATTTGAACTTAGTCTGCTGAATGAAAACCACAAAATTTCTTGGACCCGAAACACGGTGAGTCTGAAGTGACTAGAAGCCACAAAGTAGTCACCAAATAAAAAAGAAAAGGACACGAGAATCTGTGGTTAGAGGTTGTTAGATAAAGCAGAGCTTGTCCAAGTTCAGGTGACAGAATTCAATAAATATGGAAAAACACTTCAACTTGTAAGCTAATTGTAATTACTAAAACAGTTCAGCTTAATGAGAACATCCCAGCATCAGTAAATCATTTCTCGATTTGAGAGGAAGCATCTTTCAGAGCAGATAGATTCTGCTGGGAAATCAGTTTTGTTCTTTTCCGGACTTCCTCATGTAGGTACTGCAAGGTGTCATTGTACTGGTGAGCTCAGTTACGGAACAGAATGTATAATTAAATGTATTTAAATACTTCAAATGCTGCCGAAGCACAAATGTACATACAAAACAGCACTCAGGATATTTCTTCTTAGCCATCAACCCCTGAATAACAGAACTGTGAAGCCAGGCAACTCTACACTACCAGCTGCACTATGATTCACAGATCCTTTTCATCCTCACAATACTTCATGGTAGTATAATCATTCCTAGTCATGTGTGATTCATCAAAGTATTTTGTAGTAAAGACAAATGTTATAATATGCCCTATTGTAACCATGCAAATTACTTATCTTCATTTCCATACCTAAATTACGCTTTCGCTGAACTTTTTCTGCTGCTCAAGCAGCTCTCATGTTCCAAGCTAGTTCAGCATTTCAAAGTTGTTTCATAGCAAGGAGTCCCAAGCTTTCTGAGAGGTGGCCTTCATCCCCTTTCACTTTCTCAAGCCTCTTTATGCTTTACACATCACTGTTTTGAAAAGGTTTGCACTAGGTTCTTAACTCTAAGCTACCACCTAACCTCCTCTGTGTGCCTCACATGTTTCCTGTGGACAGAAGTTAATGTAAGTTCACTTGGCAGACAAAATATATGGTACTCACCTCAGCAACTCTGAATGACACGACTTCTGTGGATCACCTCAAGCCCAACAATACAGAGACACAAGGAGAAGTTTCAAACTTCCTTTTTCTACATCAAGATGCATATTCCCAAGACATTCATCCTTCTGCTCTCTTGGGAATATACTCATATATACTCATACTAATATACTCATTGCTATGCTGTACACAGAGATGTGATATTTTTAAGCAGGAAAGTTAATACAGTCTATTTCCTAATCCCCTGCCTAATAAAACTTTTTTTAAAGTGATTGTCAGGGTCAGCAGGTGACTGCAATGCTATTTTAGAATGGCTCATACAAACTGTCTAAATTTCCACTTCAGACCTAATGGTCTTGGCTGAAGAATAAACATTCAACAGCCCCAGAGGAAGTAAAATAAAACAGAAGTACAAACCACCACTCCACATGTCACAGTTATAACAAGAGATCACAAAACATATTGAATACAACCTGAACATGGCATGATAGGAGACCTCCTAAGAAGGGCAGAATGCTACTACTACCTCTGCTGGTGCTTATCGCAGAAAGGTTGTATAGTAAAAGTACTGTGGACTGAAATAAATCAGATATTCCCTGTGATCACTCTGTTCTTTTATTTTAGAGCTGCATATTTAACATTTTAAACATAAGGCATTGCTAAGGAATAAAAAGCAAAGGTTAATGATGAGAAGAAAACCAAGTTTGGGCATCACTCCTGTTCCATCCCCCAAATCCAGTTAGTAGAATTTCAGTAATATGAGAAGAATTATTCCTTTAATCTTGTGAGAGGACAAAAAAAACCAATGTATGTCATCTCTGATGCAGCAGTAGACAAAAATATAAATATTTATGAATGCACATGCATTCATATATATGACTTTGAATGAAGCAGTACATGTTATCACATTCCCACATACAGACTTGGGCTGCCATCTGCAAAACAGACATCTATCTATCAGACAAAAAAAAAAAAAACTATCAAACTTTCTCATCAGGTATAAATCAGTTTCCCTTTTTTCCCCATGGTATTTAAAGTCCAACAATGAACTTACAACAACATTATCAAATTTTAAACATATAGGAACACTTCTCAGTAAAAAAAAAACACAGCATGATGTTATTGTTGTTCAACAATAGACTGTGATTTATTTAGCCAGGGGATTGAAGAGCTACAAGAAACACATGTGGTATGCAAATGATTGAGTAGCTATACTTCCTTTGAAATTCTTCTATAGGAATCCATTTCCCTTCTTCTTCCTCCACCTTTTATTTCCTCCACCTTTTATTCCCTTTTATCTTTATTAACTGAGGTACTACTTGCTGTCCTGAGGATATGAACTCCTAACTGACATTCCAAGCTACTGGGACTACCAGATTATCACCATGCCTGGGAAAAGGGGGGTGAGAGCGGAAAAAAGTGTGGGTACCCCCAGAGATAAATGCTAAAAACCGCCTTTTGCTTCTTATCCTCTCCCCCACGCAGTCACTTCAAATAAATAAAATATTCGTCTTCTCGTTCTGTCCCACATTGCCACACAGCGCCACTGCATGCTGTGAAACAAAATGCATTGCTCAACATTTTTCATGATAATCCACTGTGGGATAACTTTTTTTAATAAACTTTAGGTCATTTACCCTTCAAAGAGAAACATAATCTGCTTTCAAATTATGCTGTTCCAAATACAAAGATAACATGCTCAGTTCTCATTTCTAACTGCTCTTGCTAGGTCTCAACAGCATGCAGCAGCCAGAAAGCTGCCAGGCAGGAGCAGCGGAGGATCTCCTAGGGGTACCATTCAGTGGAACCAGGCCAACAGAGCTGGTTCTCTGGCACCTGTCCCCACCCCAGTGCATCAGAGGCATGCCAGGGGATGGGGCCACGTGCCGAGCTCCAGCAGTTGGACAGTCACAGCAAGCACTACGAGCTGGAATAAACTTGGGAATGAGAGCATTGCCTGCAAGGCAGTCAATCAGCCTGGCTATTTCCACTGCTGCAGAGTCTGCCCTGTGCAAGCAACACCCTTGGAGAGTAGCAGGAAAGAACGTGTAAAGCCATGGAGGCTAGACCCTGGAAAAGCACATTTAGAGATTCATAGAATATACTGAGTTGGAAGGGATCCATCAGCATCATCGAGTCCAACTCCTGGCCCTGCACAGCACCATCCCCAAGAATCACACTATGTGCCTGAAAGCATTGTCCAAATGCTTCTTGAACCCTGACAGGCTTGGTGTTGTGACCACTTCCCTGGGGAGCCTGTTCCAGTGTTTGGGCACACTCTGGGGGAAAAACCTTTTCCAGATATCCAACCTAAACCTCCCCAGCTCAGCTTCATGCTGTTTCCTCAAGTGCTGTCACTGGTCACGACACAGAAGAGATCAGTACCTGCCCCTCAGCTTCCCCTCATTAGAATGTTGAAGACACAACAAGGTCTCTCCTCAGTCTCCTCTTCTCCAGGCTGAACAGACCAAGTGACCTCAGCCACTCCTCACAAGGCTTCCCCTCAAGGCCCTTCACTGTCCTCATGGCTCTTCTTCGGACACTCTCTAATAGCTTTATATCTTTTTTATATTGTGGCACCCAAAACTGCACACAGGACTCAAGGTGAGGCCACCCCAGTGCAGAGCAGAACGGGACAATCCCCTCCCTTGCTTGCCTGAGGATGCTGTGCCTGATGCCCCCCAGGACAGGGTTGGCCCTCCTGGCTGCCAGGGCACTGCTGACTCTGTTCAGCTTGCCATTGACCAGGACACCCAGGTCCCTTTCCGTAGCACTGCTCTCCAGCCTCTCATTCTATTGTAGCACCTGATTAAAAAAAACTCTCAAAAAAGGTACCTGAAGTGTGAAAGCACGCCATCGGAAGAGCAAAACAGTTCTGTCAACCCTACAGATACCTTCGAACAAAATCAAATTGACTAAGTATTCTACTAGTAAAAATGGGGGTAAACACCATAAACCTTCAGGCAGCAAAAAATACTGGGACAAAGGCAAAAATAAGATGGCAATTGTGCAGGTTTTCCAACATGAAAACAACAGGTCAAGGCAAGCCTAAAAGGTGAACATTACAGACACCTGACTGTCTGTCCCCAAAAAGGAGGGCTTGGACTGGCAACAGGCATGAATCTCTGAAATGAGTGGTTACTTTCCCACCACTGGCTATAAAAACTGGGAACAAACAGGCTAAGTTTCTTGTTCCTGTAAGAAAAATACGATTAAAACTTACCTAAACCCTGGAGGAGAAACTGGTCTATAAATAAATAAAAGCACGCATCACTCTCCTCCATCAACAAATACTGTATCTGTCACTCAACTAGACGTCAACTAAGTCACCTGCCTCTGTAATCCATTTTTACTGTATAGAGCAGTGCTACTATGGTAGGTATGCAGGAAAACACGGGCTTGACTGACAGATGTTCAGGCTGGCGCAGGAATATGTTCACCTTTACGTTGCTCTGGAGTGAGATACCTCCTACAGATTATTTGGCACATCATTTTTGCTTTTATAGCAAGAGCACGACTCTTACGGAAAAACACTAATAGACTCTTGCTACTTCCCTGGATGTCAGAAAGCAGAATCCAGGTTGATGCCAAGGACAGATGAATAAGTTAATGAAGTCAAATGTGACGGCACAACACAAGAAGCATAAGGAGACATGAAACAACACAGTACAAAAAGCAGAGTGCAGCTCAAGTGTTCAGTCTTGACTATGAGTTGCATTGTCACAGCACCTACTACTAAGCATATGCTCATTAGCACGTGAAAGGGAAGGAAAATCGAGTCTCTTCTCTTACATCTCCCTCCTTTCCTTC
This sequence comes from Melanocharis versteri, assembly GCA_013397845.1. NCBI lineage: Eukaryota > Metazoa > Chordata > Aves > Passeriformes > Melanocharitidae > Melanocharis > Melanocharis versteri. The sequence continues at coordinate 13,425 of VZTG01001419.1, read as the reverse complement.
CCTGTAATGTGGGAAGTAGGAGGAACTGCAGGCACTTTACTCTCCTCTGGGCAAACGGCAGGGAAGGAGTGGGAAATACTAAGTCTCAAACCTTTCTTTCCTTTCATTTGCTAGCAGAGACCCCAAATGAAGAAGCTACAGGCTGAACTGCTCTTGAATGTACAGAATTACAACTAGGAAGCTGTTCTAAGAATCATCAGGCAAGGAATCATGTGCTGCCTCTCTCTCCTCACTGTAATTGCAGGCAAGCCATAAACCTAGAAAACAGACATAAATTAAGAAACTGATTTGTGCTTTTTGGAAGTCTTCTTGCTACTATATACAAAGTACACCACTGCCCCCAGATACTTACAGGTGATCTTCCTAGCCTAAAACAAAACAAAACAATGTTTCCAAACTCAAGTCTTTCAATTCAGTAGCATTATTTGCAGAGTGCACCGGGGCATTTACATTAGTAAAACAAATATCACATTTAAATACAGCATGTACTACAAGTGCTGACTGAGAGCAATTTTTAAAGGAGTAAGCACAATAAATGTACATGTTTTCCTACTGCATTCGACTTGCAAATGCAACCAGAAATCAATAACAATGGATTGCAAGTTTGCAATTTATGTTTTTAACAAATTCCCTGGCATATTCAGTTTAGCATGGATGCTGATCACATGGGTTTTTGTTTGTTTGTAGCATGTTTTGTAGCTATAGTATTTAAAAATTAATAAACTAGAAGTTATTTTCAATATACAAAACTGAAACAGAATGGGTAAACAAATATTGATGCAGTGAATCTGAAAAAGTTACAATTTCTTTGGATTCCTATTGTATTATAATACAGCTTCCCACTTAAAATAATTCACAGTAGTAAGCACTGAACTGAGTAAAAGATACATGCAGAACCAGCCTGTTGTTACTACACAGAATATTTCACACATGCAAAAGAAAGCACAAACACACCTATCCACATCCACATGTGCTTTCCTAGCTCAGCGTAATTGCATACTTCCCAATACACTCTTTCTAACATGCATTTTATTTTTAACTGTTTGATGAAAGCTGTTCTGGAAAAGGCAAGTCTGGGACATCAGTAATAAAAAGCAAAAACAAATGCGCATCACTGTAAGATTCAAGGACATATAAAGATTAAATATTACAAGTCTGCATTGTACCAGGCTTCAGAAATATGCCTGGTCCTTCCTGTGTTAGCTGTTACCTGTTTAGCAGATAAACGTGTGGCCTCCCAGTGGTAAGTGATGTGCTAACAAAAGTTACTTTGCAGGGCTTCGAAAGTAGCTCTGGAGCTGGACTTAAATTCAGGTCGCAGAGGAAGAAAATTTTAATTGAAGACCAGTTCTGCTTTTGATAGCAAAATCATTCTGCTGTAACCGATATGCTCACCCACAAAGAATTCTCTCATGTATAATTGCTTCAATACTGATTAATAAATAATAACTGATGAAGAGACTTTGCTGGCAGTTACTAACCATCAGCTGAATAGAGACCTAAGGAAGGCCCTCAGGCCTTTAGCCCAGGTAGTCATTAGCTGACAGAAATTGCTTGGTCTTGAGGTCATTCTTGCTATTAGATAAAAATATTACTACATTTTTCAAATACAAAATAATTTTACAAAAGCTACTGGCTGAACTGCATAGTAAATGCATAGTTATTGTAAAATAGACTGATATTTTCAGGTTTTTCTAGTGACTAACAAATGAAAAAACTCACTGGATAAAAAGTTATTCTGCTGTTCAACCTGAGGGGTTTTTTTTTTCCTTAGACTATTACTGAAAGTCAGTTCTTTAGTTTCCTCAGACTGATCACCACACTTCAGGTAAGGGAATGCCCAACACAGCTGTCCAGCTGGAAGCACTGTACTGTGTCTAGTCATCTTGTCTTAAGGGCATGAATAAAACCATGGTCCCATGCTGGAACTAAACTAACATGAGCTGCTGGACGTGCACCGATTCTGACCTAAATCTGCATATGTGACTCTGTTCACTAGCTCTTCCTGGACAAAAATGATTTTTCACTTGTGCAGAATCAAGCAACTATTACCACATGGATCCCATTTTCGAGACCACCATATCTTTTTGAGTTATATTAAGCCAAACTGAGTGAGCCCCCAAGCACATGTCTGAGAGATTTCAATGCCAGGATCTTTATGTAGCCTCTCTGCAAGCCAGAAAGCACTATGGACACAGAAATTATCTTACTTTCCTTTAGCCAGATTATTAGAGCTCCTCCTCATTGGCCAGGGTAAGACTTAAATGTACTGTAAAGCTTGTGAACATTAATTTCATCTTAGATAAAGTAATACCAAAACAAAAGCAGTGCAATAAAGGTTGACTTTATTCTGGTACAATTCTTACTGTAAGATCCTTCTTAGCCTTAAGGTCTTCATATCATGACAAAGTACTCAGCACTGATGACACCATAATAAGATTTAATACAACTGAAATCAAGACGCACCTGGTCATAGAGGTCCCTTCAAAACGGAACATGCATGGGTTCAGTCAGACAGGGGAGGTCCTACCCTGAGCAGCTGACCCAGCTGTGGTCAGGCACACATTGCCAGTCCTGCAAAACGTGCTGCCACCACTTTGGAATAGAAGCAGGGGTGGGAAAAGTGAAACCACGCAAAATTCTTCTTTGGGTACTGTCTTCCTTCAGCATTTCTCCTCCCACTCTCCACCACCCAGCTAGATAGCCACTTTCTTTCACAGCTGCTCATTCCCATCTGCTCTGGTACTGTTTGCACCTCTCTTTAACCCCTGCACCCACAATTCCTCCTGACTCCACTTCTTTCCATACACTTTCTTTTTCTGTTTTTAGCAGATACTCCCCCTGACAAGAGAAACACTTTAGCGTTGCCAGTTGGCATTTTATTTCCATACCTATCTCCACATCCCATCCACAGTAAAAAGGAAGAATAGTAGAAGATGAATCTCCCAGAAACATCTTTTCTAGCAATACATTCATCTCCACTGATATGTTATGTGCTTCCTCCTTCCACTAATTCAAAAAGAGAAAGAGTTTACAGGAAAAAAAAGGAATTAAAATAACTTATGAGACACTGAAAAGCCATGCAGGAAATAGTGAGTTTCCATGTTCACCTGACAAAGGAATGAGAAACAGAGGGTTTGGAGAACAGAAGCACTAATCCAAGCAGGGGAAAAAATAAAGCAACAGTAGTAGGAAAAGGCCTGGTGTATTGAAAGCACAAATAAAGACAACAATGAAGGAAAGAGACACAGAGATGATGTGACAGACAATACAATCCAACCAGCAATATTTTGCTTTTAAGAATTACTGACAAAGAACGTATGATGCGGGATTAGGAAATGCAACATAAGACCAGAAGCAAGCAAGCATGTGGAGGTAAGTGGAGTTCTCTCGATTACTGTACTGTGCAAAGATGACAGTACACAGATCTCATGATTTTCCCCAGCTACAGCTGGTACAACTGCTAGAGCCATACACTGATCCGCTAAGCCTGCTTGTAAGGGGACCCCTCCTCCCTGAAAACAGCACCACCTCAGGCACCACCCTGGCAGAACTACACTGCTCCCTAGTCCACAGCAGCATAGATGACAGCACCACTGTCCTTTCCACAGGAATAAAGTCCCTGCCCAAAGACAAAGGCAGTTGCAGTGATTTCCTGTAATCCCAGCTGAATCTGAATAACACATTATATACCTGTAGTACATATAAAAACCCAACTCTGCTTTTAAATTACCTACTCTGGAAGGGATTCGGATCAGGGCCATATGGACTAAAGAGTTATGGATGTGGTAATGATTCACAGCCAGTAAGCTGTGCTCCTAAAAATGAACTGCTTGTCTTTTAATTCCCTTTTCCCAATTAATTTTAGTGTATGAAATACAAAACATCTTCATGCAAGAATTATATAGGCTATAGCCATGTAAGTATTTTGATTGGCTACCTAAGCTTTCCAAAAGGCAGCTTCTATTTAAAACTTGACTTGTATTGAATGTCATGCTTAGGTTTAAACTAATTTTGAAGTCAGTGGCATTCTTTGAGAAAAACTGAACAGCTAACATGTAAGCAGTTTTGAGGAAAAAATCTGCTTTTCATGTCACAGCTACTTCTGATCCTCAGAGAGTTTATCTACCTTTGACCATAGCACTTTATTAATACAGGTCAGCTGGAAGAGAAGTTTGATTATAATCATTAGCATGCTAAAATTTGAAAGGACAGCCCACCCCCCCAAAATGTTTTGTGAACCAAAACCAGGTTCATAGAAGTGCCAAAAGAAAAGTGAAAGTATGTGCAAGCTGGAGTCTTTCAGGCATCTACTAACAAATACAATATACACTGCATTAATTAAAATGAAGATTCACCAATATAAGAAATAGCCTATCAAGATGCTTCAGCTGAAGGTTTGGGTAATTTTCATGAAAATTCATTCATTTTTAGAAGCAAACTTATTTTTATTATACATTTAAGTTAATTGCCATGGATATGAGAGAACTGTATTTTAGTAAAAAGTGGCTTTGAAGGAAACTAAGAAATTTGAAATTCCGTGTGCAAGAATTCAGATAATTTCAAATTCACCCAGTAGCGTCCGTGAACTCCTGGCACTGCAATGCAAGAGACTCAAAAAGATAGATTACCTCAGCAATTCATCTGAAAGAATGCAGCTCTGAAGTGAAGTGCTTGCAGTGAGTTCATATCTTAAAAGATACTCTTTCAACAAAACTGAATCACGATAAAAGATGATCAGATCCCAAATGGAACTGAAAAATAGCATGATATATTTAACCAATAACCCAGTGCAAACTATTTTGGTATTCCTGGGCATAAATATACTTCTGTGATAAGGGCTGTATAAAAAAACAAGAGCTAAAACTCTAGACTAACCGAAAAATTTTATGGAATAAGAGACTATCACAATCCATGTAGAATTTTGGTCTTCAAGTCTTCACAAAGATTAACCTACTAATTTTCATAACTGTTGGCAAAGTTCTGTACAGTGGTACTGTCAAGCTGGTGGGATATAAATATGTATGTCCTACATGTGCTGAACCAACAGACTCAAGCATAACTATAAGACTCTAGTAACCACAAATTCCTAACAAATGAATACTTGGATTTTCTCTTCAAATTCCAGGTAAATCTAAAGTCTTGAGAACAGTTTTGGGAAACACAAGAACAGTAGAAAGTTATTGACTGTTGTCTACAGGACATAAGTGTGCCCAGTTTTCAAGACATCAAATATATTCAAGCAGCAAAAGTCTACAGGATATGAGCTCTAAACAATACTACAAGAAAATGAGTTAAGGAGGAAGTAGGTCGCATGTTTCAAATTGATGGTCCTGAGGTCCATCCCCCATGTTTCAAATATTTGCTTATACCAATAACCGTGATAAGACAAGGAGTAACAGTTTCAAAAAAAAGTGTGCAGGTTTAGATTAGGTGTTATGAAGAAATTCTTTACTGTAAGGGTGGTGAGACACTGGAACAGGTTGCCCAGAAAAGCTGTGAATGACCCATACCTGGAACTGCTCAAGGCCAGGCTGGGTGTGATTTTCAAACAACCTGGACTAGTGGAAGGTGTGCTTGCCCATGGCAGAGGGGTTAGAGCTAGATGGGCTTTATGGTCCCTTCCAACCCAAACTGTTCTATGATGCTATGACTATTACATAAATTTCAGCAGTTCCCATACCCTTACAGGTTAAATCACGTCAGGAGAACCACTTCCTAGTCACACTTCCTCTTTTGGGGTGCCAGAGAGTAGTGTCACATTCCGCTGGTCACGGCATAAAAAGGCTGAAGAAGAGTGAAAGGCCCCAGTGTCCTACACAGCTGTTCCAGTAACAAAAACAAGACTTATCTGTTGATCCCTGCAGTATGGCCTAAATGAGATATTCCAGTGCTGTCCTGGGTCTACCTTCCATCAGCACAGCCTTCGATCCATGCTAGGGCTCTGGCAGTAGCACAGAAAGCCAGACCAGTGAACTGTTTTGGCTGAAAACTTACCACATTCTCAGCTATTTTTCAGGTCAGTTTTCAGCCAGATCATATGGCTGTACAGAGCTGACGGCTGGCACAAGGAGGGCCAAGAATACCTCTAGCTCAGAGAAGGTGGATCAGCTCCCTCCACTGCAGCACAATACTTAGGCTGGCTCTAAGTGTTTAAGGAGGTATTTCCTGATGTGATCAGTCTGCAGCCCTTCCTCATGCCCCCAGGCTACAGCACAAAATCATACAACATTTGCCGAAGGTAAACACCCCTTTGCTCTGGTTCACAGCTCAAACTGCTATCTGGCCCTCTACTTCCAGAACTAGCTCTGTTTTGATATTCACGGTAACTAAGTAGGAAGGGTTTCTCTGTATGTTCACCTGAAAAATCAAGATGACAGCGCTGTGAAATAGTCTATTAAGCTGACAGCATTTCTCATGTATGTTTTGGCTTGTTATACAGTTCTGAGCTTGATATTTGTACACAAAACCAAGACTGACATAAATAAAAGGTTTTTCTCTCCTTTTTTTTTCAAGGCGTAACTCCTGGAATCATGCCGTATTTGCAAAAAACAGCTCCAGAAACTTAGTGCTTCCATCAACCTCAGGAAGTGGAAAGGTTGCAAAGTCTTGCTCCTGAGCAAAAGATCTAAGAGAGAAATTACCATATCAGCCTCCCGAGCCAGCATACAGCACACTAAGGGACACTTCAGTACTGAAGGAAGAAGACCGGAAACCTCACCAGTATTACCGCTTTCTTTTAATAGTCTCATGAACACTGGTAATGAAAAGGCTACAGGAAAAACAAGAAAAACTTCCCAAGAAAACCAAAGTGTAGTTTAACAGCATATTTAAAAGCTCAAAATTTCACCAGACAACTACACCTACTAAGCTAACCATTTACAAAAGGCACAACACAAACCAAAAATGTTAGACAAACCCTCAGGAAAGGTCCCAAACAATACACATAATCATTAAAAAGACTACCAAATTTTAGAAACGCTAATCAAGAAAATACTTTTAAGTATTTGCTGGTACAATCCCTTTACAAAAAGCGAGGGTTTTCTGCGCAATGAAATGTATTTGGTACATTAGAAATACTTACAACTACTCCACTCTTGGTGACAGTTTCCCGGTATGTAAAATTGCACACTGCCCAAGCCAGGTAATAGGTGGACATGAGAGGGGTCTGTGAAAAGTGATCTGTAACCCATCCATCTTCTTCAAAAACAGAAGTTTCAACTGGCATGTTGGACAAAGATAAGTAAGTTGCTTGATGTCTGATGCTGATTTTAAATGTGGCCTTGTAGATGGGCTCGTCAAAGCAAGGAAAGGCTTTTCTGGCATGAGTAGGAGAAAACTGCGTAACACCAAGAAACCTAGAAAAGCAGAAAACAAAAATAAAAATTGATTACTAACTGTGCCTAGCACTTGATTCATAGCCATGCCAAATAAGACACTGTTTGACTACTGTGGTTTAAGGGGGGGGAAAAATACAACTGTACAAAATATACAGTGTTTGAACACCGCCTTATCACTTTCTGACTACCTCCACTGCAATGGAAGAGATACAAATTAATGGTCTACGAATTTCCTACTAATTTGTAGACACCACACTGACATTAAACAAATCAACCCTCACCTTGCACCAAACTTCAGGTCCTAGCAGTATTGTTCATCAATATGTGGGAAAAAAAGTGAGCCACTGTTGGTTATATAATGTAAAACAAGCACACTCAGTTCAAACCAGGATTTAACAGCCTTCAGGGAATTCACTCTGCCCTGAGACACTGACAGGGCACTTTACCTTTCTTTGGGCATGAGAACTTACGGTCACACAGTGCACTCAGGAGGGTCATTGTTTTCCACTGCTGATTACGTCTCTACCAGCTGCATGTAGGTCTGGGACACAGTACTATACAGCACTGCTGTGTCTGTGCACATCCAAAAAAACATTCTGTGAGCTTTGCAGAATCACAAATGTAAGCAAATTATTAAACCAGCACAGAGTACTTCACCATTCTTCTACATGTGCTTTTCTTTTCTGGTGTATTTTATAGAGAACAAATCCATGTTCTCAGTTAACGGGTCAAATTATGGAAAGATCTCTGAACGAGGTAAAGGTATTTATTATGCACATATGGGATGAATGAGAAGGCTTTAGTTTGACAATAAAACCTGTAACTGTTTTCTTTGGAACTAAATAAATTTTGATCCAGATATAGAATAGGAAGCTTTCTGGATGGAGACTTATACTTACACATTTGGAGAAAACCCATGATCTTTAAATTGCAGAAACAAGAAGCTACACTTAAAAAGCTGAGTTATGGAGTTTGGTAAGAGTATTTTCTGGAGGCATGTGGAATGAGAAGATTACCATGGGCCAACCATGTACATGTGAAGGTAGCATGTATGTAGGCTTTTTGAGTGGTATTGATTCATGTCTCGCTTTACAAGGTTTCATCTGAGGAAATAACCGTGCAATTTTAGATACCAGGCAAACATCTATCAAAATTTTAGAGGCTGACTAATCATCTGTTATTTCTCTGAGGGAAAAGGATGGGTGGATAGTTTTGATGTAATGAAAATGGTGGCACCTATTATTAATCAGTCTACAACCAATTATCTGCAACATGATACTCTAACACTGATGGAGCAAAAAAATAGGCAGCCCATAGGGGAAGTAAAGTATCTAATTAACTTTTTCGAAAACTTTTTGGGTTTTACACATATTTTGGAGGCAATGAAGAAATAAGTTTATTGAAAAGTTACACTTTTTTCTTGCTACAGTGCCTGATTGAACTAGATACATGTTTTCCAGTGAATTATCACCTCTTGCAAATAAAGATGACTTTTTAAAAACTTGAAAAAATTTTCCACACTGAAGCAGTTACCATTTGTCTTTTTTCTAAAATAAAAAGCCTTTTTTGGCCAATAATTACTGAAGGAATTCATCATATTTTTCTTGTCTCATCACAAAACGTGGATTACTAAAACCATAATTTTGCATAAAGTTGCTAAATCTAAGGTAAAAAGGTGGTGTCAGGTATTCCAGTGTCAATCCCAAAAAATTCTATATTAACAGTGGATTTGCACTACGGCAACAAAGCCAGATCAGCCAATTAAATGAAGCAAAGCAACTTAATTTATATGCAAAGTATTTCAAGTGGACCTGATTCTGTATTCTAGGCACACTCTAAACAGCTACAGACATCAACAGAAGCTTCAAGTGAGCATGGAAAACTGTACTGGCCTGTTATTAATAAAGCAAGAATGATGAACTTTCCTCTGCAATTAACAATTTTAATGAGCTCCAACACACACGTAAATGCATACTGAGGAAATACTGTTTATACTCTGATACTCTCTAAATAAGGAAGCTTTCCCTTGTCCGCCCTCCACATCTTCACCCCACTTCTCAGAGATCTTATCAGTCATCTTTTAATACATATTACGCCACTGAAACAATCCCTTCACCAGGCTACGAAACCCTAGGAAACACCTCCATCTTCTGTGTTTTTACAGATAGACAGATATATCCATACAGACATAACTGGGCAAACATTGGGCAGTCAATATTTCATACTAAAAATACACCAACTACCAATAATAGTGATATTTATAACATGTGCATTACTATCAAACGTCGATTTGTTTGTTGTACCATAAAGCAAAACAAAGAAAATCTTAAAACTGCTTAAAAAAACATAACCATTTACTTTTAAAGAAAACAAACAAGCTAAACCCAAAACATTGTCTCTGTTTGTCTATTTCGCTCTGTGTTCAAGTAAAACAAGCAGACTTCTACAGCGTGCCAAAAGTGAAGGGCAGGCTGACTATTTCATCCTTCCCTTTACGCACCTCTCTGGGTACCAACACTTTTACCTCCAATTCCCCAAAATATCACCATAAAAGGTGTACTTGAGGGAATGACAGGCACACAGCCTGTCTTCTCAGAATACCCATGGCAGTAACTCACAGGTGTTTTAATTCTGTACTGTCTATTAAAGGAAGACATGTGTTTCCTCAACAACCTATCTATTTTGACATCTTAGTTGTTACAAGACGAAAGAATATGTCAGTTTGTTTTGTCTTTGTGATGTAAGAATTTTTTTTCCTTTTCACTTATGCTTAAGTTTGATGTTCATTTATATTATGCCTGCATATTCCCACAGTACTCTACAGTAGCTCTGTATTATATTTCTGTTGATTACTGTCAGTAAATTCTAGCGCATAATGCAAAGTAAATTTGTAGCATATCACTGGCATTTTACATTTCAAGTACAGTAGGAAAGATTTCAGCCAGAAAATAAATACTTTTACGCAGCTTTTACATTTCAGGCTGATTTACAACTTTCACCTGTGAAGGCCACAGAAACTAACTTCAGGGGGAAAAAATCATAAAGTGAAGGCATTAGTATGTTTGTGATGCCTCACAGCAGAGTTATTTGCTCCTCATGTACAACAAAAGTGAAAAATGATGGTTTGGACCCTTTTATAGCAACTACTACTCCAATGAGGCTGCTGTATTTTAATGGAATATAAAGATGTCAAAAAATCAAAGCCCTGCAGAACGCCAAGGTCTCCCAAAGTATGCAAGTCTGAATGTCTATCATAACAGAAGCTGTCCATGTTTAAGATCTAAAAATGGTTATATGTATTATATTTAAAAATGGGTTATTAATCAGAACGCAAATTGTTACAGTAAGACCACTCTCTGATCAAAAAAGTTCCCTGGTTTAGAATGGGTATTATTCATTTTATACTATAGTGAGTCATTAAGCCTGTGACAATTGAAAAGGAAAAACACTTCTTCTATTTAACACCTGAAACTACAACCATGCAATGACTACAGTTTTAAAAATGTTTTACTGAAAGAAATATAAGTGAGCTGGTGTAAAGGAAAAACATGCCACTGATTTCAATATAGCAATACTACCTGATGTAAGGTTAGCATCTTGCCCAGTACGACTATACTCAAATGTATTAAAAACAAAGTAATTTGTATCTGAAAAGTTACACACAGAGACTGTGAAAAACATTTTAGCATCGCCTTCCACCCTGTGTCTTAAACTATCCTGATGACTGAAACAGTGAACAGACTTTTTTTGCTGGTGACGGTTTCTAAATCTTAACTAGGGGATCGGTATTGAAGTGTAGTACAGTAACTCTGGAGAAATGTCACTGCCACACCTATTTGACAGTTCAATTATTCCTACACAAAGTCAAAGTACACGAGAATAATAACTGCCTAAATAACTTCTCAGATTTGTAAAGTGAATTATACCCCCTGCTGTTAACAGTATTTTGTTTTCTGATTCGCCCATTTCAATGCAGGTCTGTAAGAACTCTCAATTACCCCAACCATTCAGCCAACCGTGATAAAAGGCATTTTATCCGCATCTTTTCTTACAACTGCGCTTTTTCAAATTTCCTTTTTATTTCACTGTGATGACAAATTGCAAAAACTTAATTTCAATCTTGCTTGCGGTTCTAATACCAGGCTGTTTAAAATCGTCAGTAATCATAGTAATGAAAATATGTTTTAATAAAAGGGCTTTTGACTTAATTGAGTTGGTGAGGATGCTTTTCATGTCTGACTTAATATTTTTGCCCAGTTCTTCCAACTATAAAATCTTTGTTTCACTTAGATTGTTTTCACAATCTAAAACAGTGAGATTCAGGAAGAGAAAACCTGCCACTGCAAAGATATTTCAAGAAAGGACAGCTTAAAAAGAATTCAATTCTAAAATTATAAACCACGCCAGAAGTATCAAAAAGTCCATCCCGCCATTCTTTTCCATTACAAAGCCTCATTGTGGTTAGAAAACACCTTCTTTAAAAAGAAAGCCTCTCTAACTGGCTAAACGGGGGCGTCCACAGTGACCCTGCCTGCCCTAACAAGGGCCTCGACAGGGACCCAAGGGGCTATAGCAACATGAGTAAATACAAATCAAGACTGAATCTTGCTCTGCCCGCAAACGAATCAGGTTTGCCGGGTCACAGGGTGTGAGTCTGCAGCGACCCAGCTGCAGCAGGTGTAAACGTATTCACCTTATGTGAAAACGCGTGCCACCACGTTTTTGCTTTACCTGATAGAATAAAAACAAAACAGAAGTCCCGCTCCCCTACACGCTGCTATTCGCAACCTGAAAAGGCTGTGTCACACGAGGGCACACGGCAGCCGGACACAGAGTCTTTGTGCGAAACAAACCCGGAGTCTCTGCTCCGGGCCTGCCCTGACAGGGACCTAGCGCACGGTCTGCTTCACTGGTGCCACCCTTGGAAGTTTCCTCCTTGCCACCGTCCGTCTCCAAGCTGCGCTGGGGCACCTCCCGACCCGCCGGCCGCCCCCCGCAGTCCTCCCCGCGCAGGCGGGGCGCGCAGGCGGAGCGCTCCGCTCACCTGCCCGCGGCCCCGGCCATCCCCGGCTATCCCCGGCTAACCCCGGGTAACCCCGGGTAACCCCGCCCGGCCTCCGCACGGCCCCGGCCCGGCCCGTAGCCCGAGGCAGCTCCGCCCGCCCCCGCGCAGACCCTCCGCCTCGGCCGCCCTCCAGCCGCTCTCA
>VZTG01001418.1:306485-348113 GCA_013397845.1 Melanocharis versteri | reverse complement strand
GAATTGCAAGGACGCCGTGCTCTGTGTTCGGTGTGCGCTCGTAGCTGCGGGGCTCCGAGTTCCTCGCTAGCGGGATTTCCATGTTCTATTGTTGGGGGCTGGTCCGCAGTCTCTGCTGGCTGGCGTTGCAGTGCGAAGGCACAGATTTGGCTTCTTATACTTACTTTTCTCCATTAAAGAGAACTGGTTTTCACACTCTTTCAATCCTAGTGGGATTTTTCAGGGTCTATCCAGTTCTTCCAGCAAAATCACTCGAAAGAAATTCATCCTAGAAGGATAAGTTGTTTGTTGAAAAATGACAAGCCTTTACCCACTTTTTAGGAGTAGAAAAAAAATCTCTCAGTGCTCATTTCCTTGGAGAAAAGAACTATGAGCTCTACAGGACACAGCATGGCAAGGTGCACACGTGTGTCCTACACCTTTTTTGAGAGGACTTTTCTGTCTGATATATTCGTATTTCAGTTGCTGAAAGTTCATTCAATAACGATGTTACCCTCTTATTTCCTAGCAAAGTGTTAATTAATTCAATGTTGTTGTAAATGTTGAAAAAAAAAGTAGATTAACTGCTTAAAACTGCACAATTTTGTGGGGACAGTTTAAAAGGTCATTAACTTCTTCTGCCATTTAAGTTTTGGTTTCAAGGGTTATAGAAACAATTTTGATACTAAAAGTACTGATTTTGCCTCCCTGGTCTATTTAAAGGCTGAACTGAACTTTAGCACTTGTGCAACAGTTGCCCTTGGGAATATATAATAAAATCACTTGCCCTGATGATAAAATGTAGCCAAGCCTTCTATCTAAAGTAGGAGTGAGTTGTAACTACTTGAAATATGCCTTTGACAGACCAACGTAGAGCAAGGCAGCGAAGGCTGAGAGCAGAGGGTTCTCCCCAGTTTATTGGCTAAAAGTAGAGCTTTGTGTATTCTGAGTTGCCATACAGTGTTTCCTTATCCTGAACTTCAGATAATCACGCTATCAGATCTGGAATGTGACTACATCAACGCTAGATCGTGCTGCTCCAAGCTCAATAAAGTAAATTGTTCTTCTTTGCATTGTTCTGGTTTGAGAAAACCACATCCTTCAGCTGAGCATTGCAAATAACTGGGGTGTGATGGGTATCTGAGGAGCCTTAATTGGCAGTACTTTACATATATCTCTTATTTCAGCCTGCATGTCTTTTTTTGGATGTCCATCTTTCAGCAAATTCCATCCACAAGTACCATTTTAAATGAATCTACCTAAAACTCTTAGCATTAAATCAATGTGGTCATCCCATGTGTGTGTTTACTTTGATTTAAAGGTATTTTTTCTTAATGTGAGAGAGAATGGTACAGGATCCTGTCTAGCCAAAAACCGTGTAATTGCCAGGGGCTGACCCAATTTAACGATGCCAGTTTTTATTTTTATTGATCAGCTTTCTTATCTGTTCCAAGCCTGGGGCTGTTTGTGCAGGTTTTAATTATCTGAATTCCTAAACACACTGTTCTCTGCAGTGATTTCAGATGAGCTCTGTGTATTTTCTCAGTTCTCTTTCTTGAATGCTTGTGTGGTATAGTTGTGTTCAGACAGCTGCTGCGCTGCTCTCTAGAAATGTTTGTAATCCTTGGATAAAGCACCTCTGTTAAAATATCTCAGGGCTTGATTTCTGCTTACTTGTGTGGAATCTGCCTGAAGGTATCAATTTCTCCACACTGTGATGGAATCACATGCCTCTGCTGTCAGTTTTTCAGATTTTACATGGTTATAATCAGATTGTAATTCCTAATAGATGTCTTTTTCATTAAAGAATTTACATTTGTGCATGTAACTCTTGTGTTTCCCATTTTTGCAGTGGGTGGTGCCTGAGGTGATTGGCCATGCTGTTGTAACAGTGTTAATGCTTATTTCGTTGCACTGGTTCATCTTTCTCCTTAACCTGCCAGTGGCCACATGGAATATATATAGGTAAGTGCTCAAGGGTTTGTGGCCTTTCTTTTCAGCACTGTTACTAGTTTAGCTTTAAGTGTAGTACAAAGATGAGTAATATGTCATGGTGAGATATTTCAGTTGTGTTCTTGAGCTGCTAACAGTCTTCACTGATCAAGCTAACATAATTTCTTGTCATTAAAATGACAAGAAACCCAACAGTGTAAAGGACATGAAACTTTTGGCCTTTGCTTGCATTCTCTTTAGTGCCCAGGAATCTCCATTTGTGGGTCATTCCCCAATTAATAGGAAATAAAAGCAGATTAACTGGGATTGTGAAGTAGTACTGAAAACAGAGTTAGTGATGTTTTCACTCTGTTCCTGATAGTGCTATCAGCATAAACATGCTTAGGTTGGCATGGCTGATGGCTGTAAAACAATTGGGCTGTGGTGGTGTCCCCTGCACCCTCTTTCATTTAATGACTTGTCCCTTGCCCTCATCTGCTTTGGTTTTGGCCCCCCATCCTGCACGTTTGAATTTGGGAAGGTTTGCAGCTGTCAGTGTTACTGTTCTTTGTCCACTGGGCTGCCACCCTCAGAAATGGTTTAGTTGTCAGGACGGGTTTCTGTGAGGCAACACTGGGACCGTCAGTTCAAACCATGTTCTTTTTCTCTGATTTCACTTGGTGTGTGGAGTACTGACCCTTCACAGGTGTTAAGCTGATGGAAACTGGGTGTGGATTTGTCACAAATTATCTCCAGTCACTACACTGAGGGAACCCAAAAGCTCAAATGTTTAAGGTACAGGTATGAAAAGCTGGCTGGAATTCTTGTTTGCCTGAACCTGCCAGGGCTATTTGCAGGGATGGGTTGAGTTGCTGATAGAATTAAACAAGAAATTTCATAGCTCTCATTAAAACAAAGTTGAGGATCTCTGTTTTGATAACCTGGTTGTTCTTGGGCGAAATAGCTACGCTATTTAAACATTGATAAATATCACCCTTGTTTTCTACAGAACTGCCAGCAAAGCCTTCAAATGTTTCTAAGCTGGAGAAACATGAGACAGTATAACTCCATGCTAAATAAATAAATGCTGCCTAAATACACACACACACATGGGGCATGGTTTTGCCTGGTTTTGTTTGCCCCTCCCTATGTACAGCTGTGACCCACAGTGAGCAGTATTTGGTTTGGGATATGCTGGCAAGTTTAGGGTTTGATGTTTCATTTAGACAAGGCTGTTTCTGCAGAGACACTGCAGATAGAATGCATTTTCTTTTAAGCTGTGAAGATTTCTTGTACTGGTTACCACTGGTTACCATAAGTACTGGTGTATTTATGTTAATTTTTAAAGTAGCCACTTGCTTTCCCTTCTAAACCTGGTTAGAGAGAGTTTTAAAAGAGAAATTATATCTATTTCTACACTTCAGGCAGTAAGATTTGATTGCTCTTTTGTATTGACAGCTCTCATTTCACATTTGTCATACAGGGCATAAATATTCTGAATATCCTAAAATCCAGGATTGTTTCCTTTAGATGTGCAGTGTAGGCAATAAGAAGGCAAAATGTTAGGCCTGTATCACTAATCCTCCCTTCCCTCTGTGGATCAAGGAGCTTCTCCCACATTAATAGCCTGGACTATCCCACCTCTAGTGAAAGAGTTAGAGGGCTGCAAAAGCAAGTGTGGGGGTTAGCATTATCAGTTCATCAGGAACTGTAGTGATAGGACAAGGAGTAACGGGTTCAAAGTAAAAGAGGGGAAATTTAGGTTAGAAATACAGAAGAAAAACAATTCTGTTGAGATTGAAGAAGTCTGTGCTTTGCAGTTCAAGTGATAGAGAGAAGGGTGGGATAATCTCTTCCCTTTATTCACTTCTCTTTAAAACCTTCTTAATCCCAATGACTACATGGCAGCTACAGGCAGTACTTGCTTAATTTACTAATTCTCTCAAGGATTTCAGTGAGAGGAGAGAGGTTTTGTGCAGAAGGGGTATCAGAACCAAATCCTGGGAAGGATAAATTAGTCAAAAACAGCATTGAGAGAGACTTTCAAAGTTGCAACATGTTTATTGTAACATCCTACTGGCCCTTCTTGTTCAGCACACTCAGATGATATTTAACTTTTTTTGATGAATTTATGTAGTGAGACATAGGTTTGTCTTACACTTGCTTTGTTTTAAAACTCAAAGGGAAGCATTCAACTTTTTTTCCTTCTGTTATATAGGTCTCCTTGAGAGAATAGGTCCAAATAATGAGATTCTTGCCATGTCTTTGAGAAGATAAAACTATAAGAGTAAAAAAAAAAAAAAAAAATTTAAAAAATAAAATCTTTACAGTTCAGTGAAAATTCTGGTCAGAACTTCTACATCCCTTTAAAAATCGTGAAATCTAGAGGGAAGTGTCCTGTTGCTGTGGTAGCAGCTTCCACTGAATAGAAATCCTGGAGGCACTAATGTGTATATTTATTAAAGCTGACAGTTTACTTGTTTGCTGCAGAAGGTTTTTTTGCTCTGCAGAGGATGACAGCTGGCTTGAGTTGGGTTTGTCAGCATCCAGCAGCATTGTATCCATGGCTCAGATCCTTAGATATATAATATAGGCTGTCCTGCCTTGTGGGCCTCTTGGAAGAAATGCCTCACAGCTTATGCAATTAAGTTGCATCATTTAAGTGTTACCCTTTTTTTAAAAAGCAAAATTAATGCATGCTGTCTTTATGGTACTCATATCCCAGACATACAGAAAATGATGCACTCTGTTTCTAGGATAAATTGGTACAGGAAATGCGTTCCTTCTTTTATTTCAGTACAATGCATTACATTCCGAGGAAATGGACAATAATTCGTGCTATAACACTAAAAACAGAACAGTCATTCAAAACTTTGGTTTTAGAAGAGAATTTCAAACTGGAAATATTTAACATGAACTATTTTTAATGGCACACAGCTGTCTTTGGCATTGGTCAGATATGCTGCAGTGCTTTTCAATGCATCTGTGACAGGCAATTACTGTGGGCAGAACCTTTTCTTTCCCATGTCCTACTGCTGCTAGAAAAGCTCCCTGTTGCTTGTTCCCTTTCCATCCCCTCCTGTTATGGAAATGAATGTTATAAGAGGTGGGGAAGTGCCTTTTGGACTACAAGTGGTGCCATTTGAGTATATGAAGAAAATTGAACAAGTGTTCTGTTCTGAGACCAGGTTTCTGCTCCAGCTTTAGGAGAAGGAGTTAAATTCCTGTGTAGAAAGAGTCTGATTCCAGGAAGGTAGAGCCTGTATAACATCTCAGTGAAGTGGTGCTCTAGCCTGAGCTATGCTGGAGTGAGAACTTCATGTGCTCACATTTGCTCCCTCGAGAAACGCTTCTGACAAGAGAACATGCTGCTGGCTCCATTGTCACAGGACATAAACATTTGGTTTGTTGGTTTTATGCTTCCTTGGCTTACTTTTCACTTGGCTTCACTCAACTTCTGTTCTCATGTGGGTTTGGACAGCAGAACTTGACATCTTCAGTTCTGCCTCACTCATCCTTGTTGGCCTCAGTGTCTGTGCTGAGGTGTCCCAGGATGGCTGTGACAAAGACAGGAGTAACAGCACAGATCCTTTGCCTTGGCTGAGGCCATCTCATTCTGACCACTGGAGTTTGTGATTTTCTGTGTGAGGTTTTTTGCTAAATAAATTACTGATTCTTAGTTAAGTTAGGTTCTTTTCCAGTCCCTTTCATCTAATGCATCTTTCCACTGTGGGTGGGCGTTTTCCCATGACAGCAACTAACTGTGAACAGCAATTAAAATGAACTGGAATTGGCTGTTACCTGGAATCTCTCCAATTTATACATGGGAAGCTGGGCTGATGTTTTTAGTACTTCTTGTTCTCTTATTATTTGTGGGTTGTAGTGGCAGAGATAGCTGCAATATCCAGAACTCCCTTACCTTGAATTGTGAAACAACTCTTCAGATGAAAGTCCCTTCTTGGCAAGCTTTCCCCTTCCTCTTGCCCTGACACTCCCCAATGTTTCAGTGATTACATTTTTGGGTTTTGTTGTGTGAGGGTTTTTTTGTTTTGCTTTGGGTTTTTTTGTTTGTTTTGGCTTGTTTTTTTTCATTCTTAAACTTTCAGGTACATTATGGTGCCAAGTGGAAACATGGGAGTATTTGATCCCACAGAGATCCATAACCGAGGACAACTGAAATCACACATGAAAGAAGCCATGATTAAGCTGGGCTTTCATCTGCTCTGTTTCTTCATGTACCTTTACAGGTTAGTTTCAAAAATTGCTCCCAAGGAACAAAGGGATTGTCTGCCAGTTATTTCTTTCTCCTCTATGCCACTGGTGTAATTGCTGGTATTCATGTCTTAGCTATTTGCATCCTGCTAAGCCTCAGTAATATATTTTGACAGCTATCTCTGGGCTCATTATATGCCTTTATTCATTCTGATCAAACACTGTTTGGAAACTCAGGCTATTCCTTAATCTCAAAACCACAATACAACATAAAGAGTTACACGCTTTCAGCACCTACAGTAAGTGGCCTATTTAGAATGGAAATACTCTTGAGGACCGAGTTTATTTTACAAGTTCTGTTTTCAAAAACTTAATTTAAAATGAAGTTGATCTGGCTGAGTTACAAATAGATGTGTTCTGTGATAAGGCCACTTGCTCCAAGGTGGCAGAGCTGCTGTTCCTCTGCTGCAGCACTGCTTCTGCAGCCTTGTCTTCCTAAGCAAGCACAGCACACAGCAGGGGTGCCTCAACTTTCTATTTCAGATTCTCTCAGTGCAGCTCTCCTGTGACAGTGAGAGCTGCTCCTGCTTGCACAAGCTTCAGTAATCCACTGGTACCATGTTTTCTGTTTTGTCACAGTATGATTCTGGCTTTGATAAATGATTGAGAAGTTGAAAGAGAACTATTAGCTGCCAAATTGGGTCATCACTCCAGTGACTGGTTGTGGAGCCACAGACACCTCCCGAACACACCTTGATCAGTGTCATCATGCAGTATATTTTTCCTCTTTGAACAAGAAATATTTTTCTGTATTTTTAACATAAAATATTTTCAAAAGACATTGGATTTGTGTAGCAGTTGTTTTTGTTCCTTTACAAGCCAAACTGCTGGAGCTGCTGTTTCTGTAAGATGAAATCCTTGCTTACAGAAGTGACCTCGTAGGAATTAAATGGTGATAAGGGAAACTCATTTCAACAGCATGAGCTGGTAATGGTGGTAGTTGCAGAACACATTAAAGTGCAGCTCTGATATCTGATTCTTGCTGAGAGGTGTCAGGATGAGACTCTGGCTGCCAAGCTGTCCTATCAGAGCCTCATTTGAAGCAGCACTTGGAACAGAGATTTCAAAGTGGAACAGGAGCACAGCTTGCATCTTTGTGTTGGTGTTTCTTCCAGGCAAAAATCAATGGAATAAAAGTTACATTTTCCTCCCTTTCCCTGCCCCCCTGCAGTAACCTATATGAAGTCTTGTATTTGGATGGATTAAGATCCCTTTGGTGGACATGGCACTTATGTGTAAGACTACAGGTAAATAAGAACATGATTAATACTTGCTTTTTCCCTTCAACTCCTATTTTGTCATTGAAGTATATCATAGACATCCAGATAAAATACAGATCATATTACACTGGGGTGGAGCTGGTTACTGAGCAAAAGACTATCTGCAGTTGCTACTCCCTGAACCTGCTGTTTGCACAGCCAGTGGGGTGAACCAAGAGCCTCTCTAGCTCAGGGAAACGGTCTGGTACCTCAGAACCCCACTCATCCCAGTTCTGATGTGACTCTGCTTCAGTGATACCAGCAAGTTCTTTTTGTGCAGCTCTTGCATTGGTGATAAATGTATAAACCTGAGTTTGTACCCTCACTGTCCAATAACTGTCTTTAAGTTTTTTATATGTGCTTGGAAACAGCTCTCTTGGAACAAACACGTCAATTAAAACACTTTAAAAAATACACCTCTGTAATTACGTCCTAAAATTTATGAGCTTTTCTTTTAAAGTATTTGGGTTTTAGTGTACAGCTGGAGTCAACAATTGTTTTCAGGGCCAACCATGAAAAGGCAACACTGATACTTTATTGCTGCAGATACCTTGTGTTCAGTGTTTGTTCTAGGAGAAGTTTGGCTTTAAATTTTTGATGGATGGAGTCCAAGTCTAGCTGTGTTAAAGACAAAAAACTGCTGAAAATCGTGCTCAAAAAAATAACTAAGGAAACAGCTACTCCAGCTGGATGCCACTGACTTACTGACAGCACAACATCAAACTACAAAAAGTACTGCCCTATAAAGCCAAAACTCAGACAGGAGGTAGGTCTGGAGAAAGGTGAGCAAATAAAACTTTAAAAGAGTAGAAAGTCAGTAACTCTTTTAGCAGATTATGTTAGGCAATTAAATGATTTTATTTGTGTGTGAAAAAAACCTGCTACACATCTTGGGTGTTAGAAGAAAGGGCCTAAGTCAGGTCCTTGCTGAACTGCTGACAGTAGATACATTTCACTAAGCTTGTTTCACACTGAGAAACACGAGCATTAACCTCATTTAATGTTACGTCCATTACTTAAACTAGCAGCTTGGTATCTTATTCTGAAGACATGATAAATAAGTTCTCTGTTCATTTATAACCAACAACTGATTATAAGAGTTGTAAAAATCTCAGCAGTGGGTTTCAGAGACTACAATTCTGCTGAATAAATACACTGGTAATGTTGAAGCCTTCCTCACTATACAGGGTCAGTGCCTGCTTCAACAAGGCATCTTCAGAGGTGAGTGTCAGCAACAGGAAAGATGTATTCGTAATAGCTAAAAACGTGATTCATTAGCTAGAAATAGGGATATTGCAGTTGTATCACTCTTGGGAGACTCACAGAGTACAGAAATTTTTATGGTAGTAAAAATCAAAAAAAGCCTCCTTGTTTTCCAGCAGAGAACAGGGTAATTTAAACCCAAGCTTATCATACAGAATTCAAGACAATTAGAAACTTGAGACTGATTTTTAAAAAAACTCACCTAACTACCACTACAAGTTGGAGTGAGATCAAACACTGATTCCCTCCTATTCACTCAGACTATTTCCCTTTGGACCTGAGGTATCCAAATGTAACTTTGTGAGGAACCATTAGCTACGATTGATTGATTTATTTTCACTGATTAAGAGTTTTCTAAGTCCTGCAGAGATTCCATCTTTTAACTGATGTTACTGAGCCCTTTTCCTTACCCACAATCTACAGCCTGGCCAGCTTGCAAAGATGATCGTCCTGCATCAGTTTTCAGAGAGATTACATAACTGTTAAAAATTCTGCATTTGGGAGGTTAGTTAAAATGTGCAGAATTGCATGTTTCCCCCTAATTAATCATTAGTTACAGACTGTTGGTTACTGAGCCTGTTTTGTTAAAGAATATACTTGCCTCCTCAATCCAGTAAATTACTGGTTTGGTTTTCTAATGTGGTTCTGTATTATGGAGCATGGTAAAGCAGTAGTTAAGAGCAGTAGTCCTAAGAACAATTCTACATTCAGGTTAACAATCAACCAGAAACCTTGATAAGCCAAAAAAGGCAAATCCTTATCTGTTCAGGATTGTCATAGCTTTATTCTAATTCTTTCTTCTCACAAGAAGCTCTCTAGGATTTTGTACAAGCGCCAAAAGACCATTTATGCCTCTAAGTATAGGGTACAATGGACATTGGAGGTAGCAGTAGGAAAATTCACGTTGTATACTATGAACCACCATGCAGTTACCAGTACATTCACCACCTTATCTTTGGCAGAAACAGAGGCATACAAACCTCGCTGCTTACCCTTCAGAGCAAACAAAAAACAAAAACTACTTAAGAAAAAAACCCCCAAACCCACAGGACTTAGACCTTACAAATGCTGTAAAGTCACAGGTGTATAAAATTCATAGACCTGTGTCTCTTGCACTCTTCTGACCCAGTAAAGGCAGACAGGATGGCAGATGAAGCACAGCTTTTTTGGCTGGGTTTCTTAGTAACTTCCTTCATCTGCTGTGTGGATAATTTACGGCTGAAGCAGGTCTGCAGTCCAAGAACCCTCCTGCAAATACCAGCAGCCAAGGGAAGTGGCACAAAGTAGGACATGGAGAGGCATAAGGCACGTCCCTTGTCTTGGCAGCTGCATTTAAGCCGTAATTGTCTATATCCTGCCTAAACTGTAAGGGAGAGAATGAAGTTAATATAAGGTGCTCTTAGAGGGAGTGAAGACTTCTAATCAACACGTAAGTTAGAAGAATTCAAAGACTGAATGCACATCAGCAAAAGGTTTGAGTCTGGAAAAGCTACCAAAGTGAGTGGAAATTCAGGGAGTGAAAATTCAGGCACAACTTTTTAACACAACGTAAGCTAGAGCTGAATAAAAATGCAGGACAAAGACGAGGTTCTGTTTTAAGGCACAGGGAGGAGGGACAAGAACATGGGGTCAGCTGGAGGGAGCACAAAGGCAGGAGATCCAAGTACTTTAGGAGCACCTTCTTACTATGAAGTACCAAAAAACCCCATAAAACTCACAGATCACCTAAAGGAACCTGTGCCTGTTATTTAAGCAAGCTGCAGCATTAAGGAAGGATGGATTTCACAAAGCCTCAAGGGAGCAGATGTTCAGCAAGTGAGATAAGCACAGCCTGGGACACGGGCAAGGAGACTGCTGAAGTACAGCACAAACACAAGGGTGAGCTGGATTAGAGCCAGACACTAGAGCCAGAGCCTGGAGAGCCTGCACACAGCACTGAGTGACTCAGCTGCAGCTACACTGCCACAAATTAATTTTCCTAGCAAGGAAGTGAAATACTATGGAAGAAATCTATAATTAATGATCAAGAAATTAACATCCAAGTCAGTCATATAAGTGAAGTTAGGGAAACTAAAACTATTCATTCCAGTTATTTATTGTTTATTGAATTGAAAGAAAGGGAATACAAACATTTCTGTTAAGTGCCGTGCACCAACATGGAAAAAGTGTATTTTTTTTTAAAAATCCTAATAAAAACAAATCAGAAGTTAATGTAGTTCCAATTGAACAATTTTTAAAGATATGTTTAAAATACTACACATTTATAAAATAAAAAAGTTAAAACTGTGTTCTGTAAATAATTAGTAAAACAAGTGAAAATAAATACGAGACCCAAAGTTCTTATGTTTTTAATGTAATATAGCAAAGAAATTTTTAACTACTTAATAATATCCGAGGAGAGTAACAAAAATCCAGAAAGTTTAAGAACGCAATCCTTTGAAACATTTAATATCAGTCCATAGCAAATAGTCATTACATACCAAAAGCTCTAAGTGTTAACTAGTTCCACCACAACTCCATATAAATCTTGACAATTTAGAAATCTTGAGATCAACAATAAAGTTCTTTTCTTGATCTCTACAGCTTGGTTTGTAAGTACATACATGCTTTGAGGATCCATTTTGTCCCATATGTTTTCAAGGAGCCAATAACTTTTTCCATCTGTGCCTAAAAATGTTAAGTTTCAAATCTAGCACATATACCCTAAGAATGAAAAATGTTTATGAAAAAAGATGGGGCACAATGAATTTCAAATTTATAAAAATATACTGATATTAACCGAAACCTTCTGGTCAAAGGACACTTCACATACACACGACTTGAAGTATGCAATAAAACATGACAAGTACCTAGAACATTTGGTTCTCTGTCTGTTCGTGGAACACACGCACGCATGCACTCACTCATACCAGATGGGAGGAACACTCTCACAGATGTTTTACTGAATCCAGATTATCTGGATGAATAGACAGAAAACTTGGCTACAGTTTATTTCAACTAGAGGCAGCTACTGCAGCAGTAGTTCAACACTGCACACTTCAATTAAGTCCACCCTGTTTAAAAAAAGTGTCATAGTTAATGATTTTGCTTTCTAGACATCGTTGAAAGTAGCAGTTTTCAAAAATCAAGTATGGCAGCTGAAAATGGACTCAAGCCAATGTGGAAAAGACAGGAGGAGGGCAAAAGGAGGATTAGCCATTTACGGGATGGGTGTTCCTCTTAATAGTCGTCTCAAAAAGAAATTGGATACAAGTGTATTTTGTAGCTAAAAATGTGGACAAACTATTGAAAGTGCATTTTTCCTCCTCCCCCTTGAGTTACAGTAGTTTGTTGGTCAGTAAATCCTGCTTTTTATATCCATTCTTTTTTCTCTACCTCCCTCCCCATTTGGATCTACAACATATCCCCTCGAGCTATAGCTAATTGTACAAGTCCTGGCTTCCTGCTAAGGAAGCCCTTGCAACTGATTTTGGGTGGGAGTATCACTTAGCAGTGTAATACACAACTAGACACCAACTCCCAACAGCAGACGGAGTTTTATTAAACATTACCTGGTTGAAGCCAAGTTGAGAAGTAACTGGCAAGATCTGGGTAGATTCCTAGCTTGCATCTTTGCTCCAATCATAAAGAGAAGTTAACTTTAAAGTTGGAGAACTTTAGAAAAGACAGAGGGAATTTAAAAACAAAGGTGTCATTTCCCCCACTTCCCTCCCCTCCAAAACATGAACAGAGCTACCATTTTCCCTTTTGTGTTCCATTATGCCTTGAAAATTACTTACCTGAACAGCTAAAGAACATTCAGATAATAAAATGCTTCAGCATTTTTTTTTGAGATCTGCCTTGATAATAACCTGGGGCTACTGTGAATATTTGAAGCCAACAGGTGACCAGGGAAAGATACAAAATGAGTACACACTTACTGTATTATCTCTAAAATCATGGGCCTGCTGACTAGAAATACAGTAATTTATTGTGGGTGTGTACTTGTTCCAGCCTTACACTCCAGCCTATGAACATTTTTAAGCACATGGAAATCAACGTGTTGCAAATGAGCAAACTTATTTGGGTTTTTTTTCCCCGACCCCACCCCAGTCTCATTTTATTGTCTGTGCACAAAAAGTATTGGTACTTTTCAATCCACATAGTGTGAATATGCAATGTGTTAGAAATAGTGTAGGTTGCTCTTTCATCTCCAGGTTGGGATGGTAGTCATTGCTACATCTCTAATGGCAGCTGCTGTGGGACTGCGTAGTGTGGCAAAGTGAAGATTAATCTCACCTTTCTGTCCTGCCTGCTCATGGCCCATGAGATGCAAACAGGCTGTCACTGAGACACTCTGGAAGCAGTGCCACCTGCTTGGAGCTTGCCTTTACACAGCATGGCTGCACCAGGACACTAAGGGACAGAGATCCAGCAAGTGCTTCTCCCTAATTCAGCTCCTAAATACCTCAAGTGTCCTTCAGAGAGACAGACCAAGTCCAGAAGAGAGGGGCAGTGTTTTGGCAGAGGTCCTACGTTTAAATTCCTAATTGCACTGCCATGGAAAGCAGGCACCAGCCCATCCACCCCCCACAGCTGTATCAGGGAAGGAGTCTCACTCTGGTTAGTTATGGCCACCACATCAGAAATGCCTGAAGTGCCTATGAAGCTTTAAATCTACACTTGATATTTGATCCAGCCTTCACCACCTGCTTAAAGTTCCCACTTTATTTCCACGAGTACCTAGTGCCAGACCATTGTATGAGACATTAGGAGACATCAAAACCATTATTCTCCTTACTCTCCCTAAACAATGTTTGGTTTGAAAACGTAAGTTCCAGAGTAAGACGCTACTATAGTAACTTCCAAAGATTCACATGCTGGCATTGCTTTTGAGTTATACCATGTTTTGAACACGTAAAACACTTCTACAATTTAGGTAATTAATTTTTACTTAAACTCCAAGGTTTAGCTTACT
This sequence comes from Melanocharis versteri, assembly GCA_013397845.1. NCBI lineage: Eukaryota > Metazoa > Chordata > Aves > Passeriformes > Melanocharitidae > Melanocharis > Melanocharis versteri. The sequence goes on along the minus strand of VZTG01001418.1, from coordinate 334,451 downwards.
CAAATTTGACCATAGGAACTTATCTGTTTTACTGCAATATTAAGGCCACAGGCCTGACTAATCTTATACTGTCTGAACTAGGAAGAGAAATAAAGAGCTTCCTCCAGAACTGATTAAAAGAAGAAGGAACGGATGTATAATCTTAAATTGACACATGTATTCCCAATGCTGTGAAACAGTAATTGCTATCAAAGCATTCACTTTAGTTTTAAGGCTCAACGTTAAGTTCCTACCTGGTTTTGGAGATATTAGAAGACCCATATGTCAGATTCGGGGCTGGTCTCAACCACAGTATCAGAATCTTAGCTCATGCTAAAGTTTGCACACAAGGCAAGACAAACACGCACCACCTGATGGCTGGAATCTAAAAGAAAAAAAAATCTAACCTGCTAACCTTCACTTGTTTTTCTGGGAAACACCACACTCCCATCCATCAAAGTGGCTACACTTCTCTTCCCGGGAATTCCAGCAAACCTTCCCCCACCCTTCTTCCACACGACTAACAAGGACACTAGATCATTATCTCATGGAAGGATGAAGTCCACACTTCTGCTCACATGACTCCTGGTGGCATGCCCTTCCCTGCTCCTTCTTTACTTCACAGCAGTACCAACACCACCTTTCCACCCAAGGTGGCAAAAGGGAATCCAGTGCCATCCCATAATGGATTTGTGTGTAGTGCAGAAGCACAGAGATGCCAGGCCATCTGTTTATGTCAACAAGAATAAATATTTAAATTATAAATGTCTTAGTTTTTTCTTAACACAGGACATTAGTGGAACTATTCCTAGATGTGTCAAGATGTTCACAGGACCAGCTTGCAACAAGGTCTGGGAGAGGCATTTAAATCTGCAAACTTAGGAGCATATCCTCAACAACGAAACCTGTCCACCTTTGTCTATCAAATAAAGAAAAAATTTCCATCATAATACAAGTGTTTAATTATGATTTGTATGTAAATTACTTATACAAAGTGTCGACTTTGTGAAGGAAGGACTCTTTCAACATATTCTTCCCTCAAAGTGTAGTCTACCTTTAACACCAGCATTGTTGCATATATTTAGGTAATTAAAAAAACCAAAAAGACCTCTTCTTGTTTAAACTCTTAGACTGGTGGTGCAGTCTGAATGCTTTTTTTCCTAACTAATGCAGTTTATCTGTTAAGATGGACAGTGAATTCCTCCATCTGAAACAAGCTTTACTGCCTACATAAATCTCCTTCCAGCCACTGCTTTTGATTGGGTCTCAGGACACTCCAGAAAAGCATCAGTGATACCGTGTTTCACGACACTTTTTGCATTGTTTTAATTCCAAATGTATACAAATGAAGTCATTTTAATCCTATAAATAATTTATTTTTAAAAAATTGTGCTGTTAACCCCTTTGCAGGGCAACGAGCTATGTGAAAAGTACAAAACTTTTTGTCAAATGTGATACTGAGAGTGCTTTTGACATAGTTCATTGGTTTATCCTCTCAACTGGTAGATATACTGCGCAACGGGCAAGGCTAGAATCCATGAACCAAGCTGCAAAGATCTCAAGCTAAGTAAGGCGGAGAGAGACTTGAGAAACAAGAGAAGGAAATACTTTCTTATCCAATGTATACTCTTCAGACTAAAGCACTCTTTCTATCAAGCCTTCTAAACTGTTAAATAAAGTGTTCCAAACAAGCATTTAAACTTCATTACACAGAAGAGCAACAAGAACAGTAGCCTGCCAGACAAAAAGGCAGGAGGGAAAAATATATATACTGAGTTCAATGGTTAGCCTGAATGTAGCACAGTTCTTCACAACCGATGGGGGGGTAATTTCAACACGGTGTCCAACAAAGTTCTAAGGACGTGCTTCATCTCGACTGGTTACTATGAAGCAAAGGTGGTAAATGTTTGGCCCCAACCGGGCTTCAGAAATGGTTCTTTTTCATGACGAGCATGTCTGTCCAGCTATCAATCATGTTTGTTTGCACCAAATCCCAAGCCATTTAAAATACGACTAATTAAGTTAAACTGAAGTCGTCTGCTCCAAATTCGCCATCAACTATCCATGCTACTGCATTCCTCTGAGCAAAAACAAAAACACAGAGAGAAAGAAATCACAGCTTGAAGATCTTAGCAACAGTTCATATTTCTATCGCAAGGTAATCAATACAGTGTATTTACATAAATTTTAACTGAACATGCACTAGTTAATGGATCTTATACTGTAGCTAAATTCCATGCTTAAAATTATTTTAGCTAAAATTATTCATATCAATCTAGAAATTAATTTAGCATATTAGGTGTGGGTAGTCAAAAAGCATCTGGTCCAGAAAGTAACACACATTTACATATAAGTTCATGGGGAGTGTGCTAATTACAGAGCTGTCTTGTCACCCATTTAGGATTCCTAAGTGGTTAGGTATTATCCCATGCACCTACACCGCTTGCAAAAGCACTGCTCTGAGAAATCCATTTGCTGTTGGTTTGGTTTTGATGGCACTTACTGGTTCATTTTCTGGAGGAGCTAAGAAAGAGTGAGCAAGCAGCTCACTGGAGAAAACCAAAGAAAGCCATGAGTAAAACCAGCTGGAGGACAGGCTCTGACTCCTTATGGGGGAATTCCAGGTGTTACAAACAGATTAGCCAGGCTGGTCCACCTAGTCCAAGACTACAAGCAGATGTATCAAAGCACTGGAGCAGGGAGAGGAGAATTCTTCCTCCTAATATCCTTCCAACCTTCAGCCATTTTTACCTAAGGGTCCTTCTGAACTAGAGGTGTTTACTTATCTACCAGCACTTAATGGATTTCTCTTTGATTACTTTGCCCAGGTTCCCCTTGAAGTCACATCCACGAGGACCTGTAGCAATAGGATATACTACATATTATTTTAATGTCTCCTGTAAATTCTCACTGCAAGGTTGAGCATGTAATGACAGAAGCATAGAAACTGCATGACAACTCCCCAGCAGTCATCTCCTTAACAATCCTGGGGGAGGCAAGAAGGGCTGGGAATACCTATGTGCATTTTGGCAGCAAAAAAATGAGCATTGTCCCTCTCTCCCCTGGACACATACGGTTACTGATGGTTAGTAAAGGTTCCATTTTGTACAGATTTTCTTGGATAAAACTTTACACTCTCCCTCTAGACTTTGGAGATTCCTTTTGTAACCATTACAATACCATTACTCAATTTGCAGTGTGGTTAGAATGCGCTATTTAAATTCTAGTAACATTCTATGTTACTAAACCTCAAGCACTGAAGGCAAGATTTTTAAGGAGTCTGCATAAAAAAGTTAATATAATCCTAAGGTCTTAGTGACACCACAGTTTTCCATAGGACTGTGCCAGAATAACATTGGAAATACCAGCTGTTTCTTTTTCATTCCACAAAATGAGTAACTCAGATAAAAATCAACAGTTGTACACTAGAAAAAACAGAACAAAGCAGTGACTAATTTTTCAGTAACACATTTTTTTACCTTCAATATCCTGGTTGTCTACGAAAGGCGCTGGTCCCCATATCCTAACGGTGCCGTCGTCGGAGGCGCTGGCCATCATGGCCGGGATCTGCGGGTTCCAGCTCACGCAGTTCACCGTGCGCGTGTGCCCCGTCAGCTCCGCGATGGGCAGCTCGCTGCGCTTGTGCCAGATGTACACCTTGTGATCTGAACCAGAAACACGGAAAAGCAGCGTGAGCAGCACTGCTCTGCACACAGCCGTCTGTGGGGCCAACAGCACTTCCACACCAGCCTTCATTAAAACCCGTGTCGAAAACCCGAGTCTCGAGTGTGCAACAGCACTGACAAAATTCTTCTTTTAAAAGCAATCAAAAGAACATAGGCAAAGCTCTTCCATTAAGAGACACATTCTCTTTTAACACCTGCAAGTCTACTGCCCTTGGTGTTTGAAGAAAAACATTTGGCTGCAATGCAAATAAGATAGTACAAGGCTAAAGAGAGAAACTAAACTATTCTTTAATTACAGGTATGGAGTTGTAATCTTTTTCGAAAGGAATATTTGCAGATTTTTTTCCCCTCAAATAATTGTATTTGCAGATTAGTAAATGCATTATAAAGTCATGAGTACTAAAATAATTATAACCACCTCCTGTTGATGAGTACCAGATAAGATCGCAGCTCTACAGTTTATGAAAAACATCTTAATACCAAAAACCTGTAACACTCCAGTGAAAGTGCAAACAGAGCAGACGAGGGAGGGCAAAGCTTAATGGCTCAAATTGTGAGCTATTACTGTCTTTCACAACCAATTATTGTGTGGTATTTAAAGATATCAATTTGTACATATTAAATTAGATGCAAATAAACCCTACAGATCCTATTTTGTGATGAGAAGCTTTTAATTACTTCTAGCAACATGCTAGAAATAGAACAGTGAACTGGTTAGACACTCTACTGCAATGTTTAGAGAAGAGTTTTTCTTTATAACCAACTATATTTAAGAATAAATGGTTTGGAAAAAACAAGATAGCTACATGAAGGCAGCAGTCAATTCTCCCTGAGACAGAGACTTCCATTTTCTTCCTATGGATGCAATTGCCAGGAAAACCCCTATCTAGCTGACAACATGTTGTAAGAGGTTATGACAAGGTGATTAATTACTTTTTAAAACAGGCTATGACAATGTGACCTGTTATTTTTGTTTGCTTGTTTTTTAAAAATAGTCTCAGTAGCCACATTTGCAAAGAGGCAGCAGCTTCAGACAGTTCAAATCTAAGGAACCATCAGTTCCTTACCATCAGTTTCAACTACGGTGGTTTTTAAACAATGAAGACAATAGAAAGTCAATAAACTGGGGGGGAAAAAGGACTGGGGCGCTACAGTATCTACACCTACACATGCACACAGTCATGGCTAAACAAATCCTGAACTTTTAGGCACTCAGGTCTCAAACCAAGAAGCTTGTCCAACCATGACAAGAGGTTCACACTGGATTGGAGGACTGGAAGTGCTGACCTTCAGTCCTATTCCAATGGGTATAGTCAGAAGGTGAAACTTGGTTTTATTTTAGACATATTTAATATTTTCCAAAAACAGGATAGTAGGAAATGCCTTGGCCAACCTTGTTTCCTAAGAACTGTGAGTTACACAGTACTCACAGTAATTTGTTTACATATTACAAGCGTAATTCTTAACCCTGCATAAGCTTGAATTTTAAGTGACCTCCATGGCAGGTGATGGCACTACACCAGTGACAGAACGGAACCAACTCAACACATAAGCTTTTAACAAATTTCTACTCTTGCCACAGACAGCTGAACAAAAACATACCACAAAGCCTTTAATCACCAAGAAACTCTACCAGACTACGTCAACAACTGCCTAATTTGAGACTGCTCTGTCTGTAATTAAAATGATTCCACTGAAATTAAAATAATCTCACCACACCTGTATCTTCAACAGGCAAATGAAGCTGTTATTCCCCAGAAGTACTTTTTATTCAAACCAGAAGTCTAAATATCATACCACAAAAAGAAAAATCCTCAAGAACACCCCACCCACTTCTAATTAAAACTGTGCAGATGCTTTTGCTTTAGAGGAGGAACACAAAAGAGTCATTAATGCGTTCTACCTCTGCCATCCTCTCGGAAGATTCTTTCTGCCAGCCCACAATTACTTCTTGAAGTATGCCACAATCTCAGCACGCCTCAAATTTATTTCATGAACCAGTTGGTTTGCTTTTATAATGTTGTTGTTAGCAACTGTCATCTATAAGACGAAGGTATAGGAAGGATACAGCGTTCCAGTTTTCTGTACAAAGGAGAATGGTGTTACCTTCACTGCCACTCGCAATGAAATCTTCATTATGACCTCCAAAACACGAGTGAATTGTGTAAAATCCTTGTGTAACACCTTGATACTTTCTCACTAAAACTCTGTCTTGTAAATCCCATAAGTGAACTCCCTGGAAATAAGAAATATAAAGGATGCTATTTTATCATCAAACATTATTAATGGCACTCTTCTGAACAATGAAAAAAAATTACACATGGAAGTACACTATTTTAGAGCCAACTTCAGCACTGTTACTAGATGAAATAATGATGTATCAAATTACTAAACTCAACTTTCACCCTTTGGTCTCTTCCACTCTGAAAGCTCTTATTCTTACCCAAGGTTTCAAAAGCAGAAATAGATAAATAAAATCTAATTCTCATGCCCCCCAGACATCATAACCTGCCACAGTTCTTGCTGTGCCTGGCTTCTCAATACAACAGCCAGATAATAACATTCAGTACTACATATTTCACAATATGAAACTGTTGACCATAAATCAGTCCAAAAAAAAAAAAAAACGGGTCTCAAGAATAAGACTGCCTTCTTCTCAGAGAATTACATACTCTATTTATGAATATTAAGGCCTTCATATCACACAGTACACAACTAGTTAATACCAAACATTCCAACTCGTATCCAAATATTTAAAAACAGGTAGCAGTTGCAAGCAGATTTATTTCCATTTCCTTTCAACTTCCCCAACTCACCTGAGTAGCTACATTTAACAAAGCTAAACGGCCATTTTTTGAAATAGTAAACGACATAATAGGGTGATCCTCTTGTACTCTGAAATGATAAGACACAAGTGTCAAGATAACCAGATAATGGCGCAACACCAAGACAAAAGGCATGTGCTGTCTCTGCAGTGTATCAGGGAAAGACAGCTGTGAATCTGAAATTAGGTATGACTCTACATATCAGTACAAGCCAGGTCCGCAATACTTGTTTATACTTAGGCCAAACACCAAGACCAAAAGGGACTTCGGACCTCAACTCCAACTCCTAAATTCAAGGTAGAATCTACTAAAATATGCCAGGAATTGAGAGGAATACAAGTAACTTGTGATGATAAGAAATGTCGAAACATCCACCAAAAACCAACACCAGTGCTTAGGAAGTTATTTCTAATACTTGATCTAATGCTGCTTGCTGGAACTTGCTCGCTAATTCTTGTCCCATCTTATTCTTACCTTCTTTTAATACTGAGAACATTTAATAACTCGTTTCCTATCCTGTCCCCCACACCCTTCCTCAATTTTCTTCAGACACTAAGAAGCAGGAATTCAGAACCAAAAAAAGAGGCAGTTACATGTTCCTGTCTGTGAGATCCTCGAAGTTATAACCCCGAATTCGCTGGTGTGTGTCCGATGCTAGAACAGTTTTCCCATCACTCAAGCACCAAAGGCATTGTACTCTCACCCCTTCCCAGGAGTCAAGGAGATTACCATCTAAATCCTGAGCAGAAGGAAAAAAACAACAAACATTGAACCATTAGTCTCAGGTTTCTGAGGAGCTCCTACACAAAGAAAAATACTTTTCACTTCCTATTCAGACAATTGCCACAGAAAGCAACCTTACCCTTTACAAGGGAGGGCTTAATGAATAAGGAGCTGGTTGTCTTAAATGACGGCTTTTGTAGGAATCTGCCCAGGAGAGCAGAGAATCCCTTCTGTCATTTATTTTCTTGTGCATGACATGTGCCACCTGCACCCCATCACTGAGCTGACCTCCACAGTGAGGTCTGCATACGAAATTATTATTTTGGGAACCAGTTGCAGAAATAATCAAGAATATGGTGACACTGTGGACCACCACCCCAAACCAACACTAGTCAAGTAATGAGGGTTTCAAATTTCTGTTTTCACTAAGCAAAGGCAGCATGCAAAAACTAAGATGTTGTCAAAATTCTGTGGAATAAAAACACCTGTGGACAAAGGCACTGCATTTTATTAGTGTTTTTTTCTGAAGCAGCTAAGAAATTTCGGACCACAAATCCTCCTCGAGGCAGATCAAAGATGCTCAAACCCTTCAAACTGCTCCACACAGAAGTGCTGCTGAAATACCTGCAATTAATGTGCTGCATCTTTGAATTACCAAGGATCAGAAGCTTTAGTGTACACACACACAAAAAAACCTGAAAAAGCAACGATCAAACTTTAATTTTTTGCTTTGCTCTTGAAGGGACAGCTGCAGAGAACTTACACACTGATAGAACTGTCCACGCTGCCCTCCCGTTACAAAACGCTTCCCATCAGGATTCCAGGCCACGCTTGTTAAACTGTCTTCATGAGACTGGCTCATCTTTGTCCTCAGCTCCCCAGTCTGGAAAATAAACAAAGGCAGCAAGGCCTTACACCAGAACCCTTTCCCAAAAAGGCACTGGTAATTTTGTCTGACATGAATAGTGTTTGGATGTGCATATATTTCAACAGGTTTATTAAAAAGCAACACGCATTTATGAATAATGCAACGATAAGGCAGAACTACTTTAGCATATGCAGCGAATCTGGACTAAATTTGGGACAATTTCTTTTGTCTCTCAAATCAAGAGAGATGGAATAGTTGGTGTATCAGGCAACTGAAAGATTTTAAGAGTGGAATGAAAAGAAATTACATGAACCAGCCAAGAGAGTGACAAGCACTACCAAATGAAAAAACAAAATACTGAAAGAAAGGAGGCAGGAAGAGACAGGAAGAAAAGAGGCGACAAAATACATTTTAGTAAGCAGCTAGGAATATCACGGTAGTTAGAATGTTTCTCTCCTTGAGCTGAAGCTCTCCATGCCAAAATTTAGCTTTCTTGCCAGCATATAAAGCCACCGTTTCACAAGACAGAACACCAATAAGTGGCATTGTCAGTAGTGCTCTTCACTGAGCCAATTTAGTCAATTAAACAGAAGAAAAGTGTTCCAAGGGTGAAGAAAGGGAACGTTTTTGTTTTGGGAAACTAAATTAGTTCAGAGTCCAAGGCAGCACAAGAAGTCTATACAGCTCTCAACCGAGGCAAGGGAAGCTTTTATATCAACTCAAGTGCCCATAAAATCCAACAGCAGAAAGTGATTTTCAAATTCATGGAGGAAATGGCAAAACGCCCAAGTGCCTGACAGAAGACGAAGTTCTGAAATCATAAATTTAAGCCTCCATGGATCTTTCACTAACATGACTGGGAGGGTTACATTAAGTAAAATAGCTTGCATCTTTTATTTTTGCTACTTGTTAAAATCATCAATGAGCAACCTCTTCCTGTCAATGATAATTCTGCTCTCTACTTCTCTTGATTCATTCGCTGTCCTTCTTTTCAGGAGCTCTCTGACATCCTATGCATTTATGCCATCCCTTATCACAAATGATCAGCGACCAGATGCACCCAAATCGCTGCACAATCCCAGACACTTAGACTTTAACTCCAATTTCAGTTCTGTCCAAAGTGTAATTTGAAGGCTGCCATAATTATTTTTTCAAACTGAGAAGTGGGCAGAGAGATCAGCATCTCTTCTTTACACTCCCACCTTGGCACGAGTTTGCAGCAATTACTTCTTTCACGCCCGAAGTATTCAGATTTTGAAACCAAAGCAGCAGGCTGCCCACGAAGTTTTCTTTTTCACTCTTAGCCACCACTTACTTGTACATTCCAGAGCCAAAGCTCAGAACAATCATCTGGGCCACAGGCAACAAGGTAGTTGTCATCTGGACTCCAGGCAATGTAGGAGACCCCATACGCATGACCTTCTAACGTCTTAAGTAGTTTTAGCTGGTGAGTGTCCTGGAACAAGAGAGGTGCTCTTGAGACAATGCAAATGAACTCCCACCACATTTCACATTTCCACGGTGTCCATCTACAGCATGACATGTTTGCCAGTTTACAGGGCCAGAAAATAAAAGCTCCTAAGTTTCAACCTCAAAACAAGAACACTCATAGGTATTTCTGTTCTAATCTTCTGTGATTCTGAACATAAAACTCATGAAATACCACTATGTACAAAGTTTCACGTTACATTACACTTGCTTTAGTACAGAAGACTTCTGCAGTGTCCAGTCTTTCTACATCTACTGGAATATGAAAATACTATAATCTCTATTTTACAGAATTAAGTTACCTTCATAAAAGTAAAGACATGTTGGAAACCTGTTACGGCTAAACAGAGAAAACCTTCACAGATGCCGACAAGGAAAAACCTTGAAAGTGCCAATGTTTTTATAAACTTATGTGCATCTTGTGTGTGCTGCTCAAGGAAGGAGATCTACAGAAAGATATTTTTAAAAACTTCCTTGAGAGGTGTTCTTATTTCAGAAGTGTTGCCCACAGCAAGCTGTTTTCTGCCAGATTTAGTGAATGAAGCATACTTGGCACATGCAGCATCTTGTATCATCTCTGTATTACAACTGTTTAACTGCTGCCTCGTCAGAGGAACTTGGCTTTCAAGAAGCTTATAAAAATAAATAGTACAGCTAGATACTGTGAAACAACCACACATTGGCTTCCTAAATACAGAAACATGCTTCGGTACAGTATTAGCACTGACTCTTGGTAACAGCATGCATATACACAAGTAGAACAGAGCTCGTTAAAATGCTGACAGTAATTATTTTGAAGCCTCTTGGAAAGGGCAATCAAGTTGTCCTCCCTCCACCCACCCTCCCTCGGTTTTTTCCATCCATGGCAGATGCTCGTATCTCCAACTTCTTTTTAAAAAGAGTGACTAATTTGAAAACATAGCTTGATTTCTCTAATTGTCCCTTCTCTCTCTTTTTTTTTTCCTCAGTATTAATCAACAGAGCACTTCTTGATTCTAAAGAGAAAGACCAGAAGAAGAGTGACATGAAGGATTGTTTCCTGGGATCAGCTGTGAGGGATTTGGTGACTCTCAGCCAGCCTGCAGCACTGGGGGTTTTGCTAGCTAGAAAAAGTAAATTCCTCAAAAGAAAGTGAGCTAAGAATAATCTTCAGAGTGCAGAGAAAGAGGGGCAAATGAATGGACCTCCTCAAGACCCCTTTTCCATTCTAATCATTATTCCTGGACTGCATTAGACACTGCTGTGTCTGTAGCTAATGTGATTTTCAAGGAAACTGAGTCATGTCTGACATCATCTCACATCCTGGAGCTTGTCTGGAACAGATATATTTCTTTTTACAACAGGATTAAAGTAGCCTGTCACTTCAGCATATTTGAAACTCATGAGGAACAAGATACAGAAGATATTCCTCTTCTAATGATAGCACTCTGTGGCTGTTACTATCTCCCATACTGCTCTTGTACTTCCCTCCAAATACCATAAAGCTGCTATACCATGCTCTAAAACAGCAGGCAGTGGTATTTCAGGCAAACACCCCCAAATGTAGTCAACCTGCCTCCCACCCACCACCAAAAGATATCTCAGCATTTCTATGCCTTACATACAGCTTCCCAAATTTTTGTTGTGTACGACAAGCAATTCTTCAGGCATCAACTCAAGTCTGCAGTAGCTGAGCTCCTCAACTGAAACGCCAAAAACCTGTCAACGGTTTTCAGAAATTTTTCAGGGATTTTTGTAAGGAGCCAGTTAAAGGAGAACTCTTAACAAAGAAGATGCATGTTAGACAAGGTGATGCACAGTGTACTTATCCTTTGTGCTCCACAGATTCTGCCACACTTCCTGACAGCCAAATAATACATCCCACACAAACCCAGTCAACTCAAGACACTATTTAATGCTGCTGAGTCTGCGTTAGAACTTTGAAATTAGCACATGAAAATGACAACAGAAGCATAGGTTAAGACAGTCTAGACACGTAGCTGGGTCTCAGAAAAGAAATAAGAAATTCAAGGTATGAAGTTAGGAAAACACATTGCAGCAGTGTCCTTACACTTCAAGACTGGTGATTAAAAAAAAGAATGGAAGAAATGAAGGATTCTCACACACGTGAGGTGTGTGTATAAAAATCAAATACTGTTCATTTAAAACAGGGCACTCCCATCACTTGCCCAGACATTGTTGAATGGATGTTTCCCTGTAGTTTATGCAAACAGACCAGAATAATTCTGTATACCTAAAGCCTTGAAAATCAGATTAAATTCATGGGTCAAAAGACACTGCCAACTGCTACAGGAAATGTGAGAAGCATGTTCTGGCAAGTATGAAAATGAATCATTTGATGTGGCCTAGTGCTATTTAAGTATCCACCTGCTCGAAAGCATTTCAATTTTCCTTAAAGCATTCAAAAAAGAGACAAACCAGTAAAACTCTACAAAACTGCTTTCCCACTTACTACTTTTTAGAGATTTTTATTCTTTAGCAACCCTCGGTCAAAAGGGTTAGTCTGAACACTCACAAAACATTTACTTGGTTCTACTAAGCAGCTATTAGCTAACAATTCACTTTAAGATGTGCTAATCGAGATGTTAGGTGTTAAAACCCATCAATATAAAAGGAAGATGTGCATCTACAATCAAGTGACAAGTTAAGAGCAAAAAACATTTGATCCTTGATTTACCTAAATTACTCTTAAAAAAAACAAACAACAAAACCAACAAACAAAATACAGATAATTTCCAAACTAAATAACAGAAGTCAGCTTTGCTGCTATGCAGCTCTTGGCCCAGAAATACACAAACCACAGCAGTTCTTATGCCTGAGAAAGCCATGGCTCCTGCTGTTAGTTTTCGGGCTACATAAAACCCTGTTCCATATGCATAGTTAAGTCCTCCCATCATTTTAACAGCAAAAAGGACTCATATTATATGGCTTCCTAACCTGAAGAGAAAGAAAAGAAACTCAGCTCTCAAATCCAACTGAACACCAGTATGGAACTGCAGAAACCGTTCATTTTCCACCTCACATACCAGCCTGCAGCTGTGTGGTTAAAAAACCATAAGGATCCTATTTCTTATAGTGTTTCACAAGCATTAGCAACTTCAAATGTTGTGTATGTTCAAGTTTATTCACAGTCTTCAATTATTATGAAATAGATGGATGTATTTCCATAATTACTTCTTTGAGTCAAAACAGGCTTCGATTCATCAATCAACCTCTTTCTTTATATACTAATAGATATGTGTAGGAAAGACATACAAAATATCCTACAGCTACAGGACTTACAAGACATTCACATCCCAGGGAACAGGACGTAAGAGGGCTACAGTCCATGTCGGCCTGTCCTACAAAAATCACACCACCCTAGCAGGAGAAAGCTGAGAGGGAAGGGAAAGACAAGTCATACACATTTTCACACTTTGCACACTTACTGGATCAACCTGCCATACAATAACAGTTGTGTCCTTAGATCCTGTTGCTAATTTAGTGCCGTCGTTGGAGAATTTACAGAACCACACTTCGTTACAGTGCTCCGTTAGGATCTGCTGGGTATAGCATGGGAACTGTTTCCTGGGAAAACAAAGGGATGCATTCAGATTAGGAAGAAAGCAGTAAGATTTTTTAAAATCAAGCTATTAAAAAAACGAATCAAACAAAATCCATATTTAAATGCAAGACCAGACAACTCAGGAAACCCCTCTATTATCGGCTGCTTCAAGTAAGTACAGAATGAAGTGTCTTATCTGGCAATAAGCTCACACTAAATCATCACAATTAACCATAAGAACATAGAACTGTTCTTATTTCACTCACATAATTTGTTATGCTTTCATGTAACTTGGAATTAAACTGACCTCATCAGGAGTGTAACAGTTTATTACTAAGTAATTTTCAACTGCATAGAAAATACTACAGTATAGGTCTCTTTGAACCATAGGTGCAACGTTTTTACTCAGGAGGTTTTCATAGGTAACTAACTCACTTAGCTATATCTTCCTAAGAAATGATTCTTACATAAAAGCTCCTATTCCTGAATGTGACCCTGCAATAAATCAGATGTTTCTTTGCCTTCGTTTTGTGTCATTCTTCACCTTCTTTGTAGAGCACCACATACAATATCTAAGCATAACTAGCAAGATACCACTGAGCTTTTAACTTGAACAGCTCTCCCTCACAAAATCTGCACTATTTTGTAAAATGTTGTGTTTGGCAAACAAAATATTACACAATAAACTACTTGAAGAAGATTCAAACATTCCTCTAGAGCCAATATTCAATATTCTACTTGCACACTGAGAAAAAGCTAACAGTCAAAATATTAAGTTAGGTGAGAACTGGAGTCAAGTTTTATTTGATTTAAATCTCACCTACAAGCTCTCAAATAAGAATTTCAGAGCTAAGATGAAATAAATGTAGGATTTTAAAGCAGATGTCTGCATTTCGAAGTAATACCGCAAGAAGTACAAGTTCATTGTTCAGATGCACTAAAAGATAGTTTCTAACCACAGACATTTCTTCTTCAACTGCAGAGATCCTGAAGTGGTTTGGTCTTAGGCTGAGTTTTTACAGCACCCAGTGCAACACAACTCCAATGGGACATGGTGGTACTAAGGGAATGACAGTGCCCTTGAACATACAGCTGTATTTATCACTGGAGATAAACTGGCTTAAAAAAACCAACCAAAAAACAACAAACACACCCTACCCACCAGAGCAAAGAAAATAAAAACGAAAAAAGTCAAACCACCCCTCCATTAATTTAAAAGCAGAAAATTTACTTCCTTCACATTCATGTTTACAAATACAGTTTGGTGGCAGCCAGGCTGACAGACACCTACAAAACTACTTCTTCCTCAAAGCTAGAAAATGTTCAGCCCCACATAGTGTCTTGTACCCTCTCAGTCCATTCTCTTTTATTAGAAGAGGATTCCTAGTCTGTGCTTAAAGACTATCAACCAGCACTGAGCAACCATCAGTCTCATTTTATCCTCCTCTACCATAAGACAGGAAATGTGCATATATATATATAACTGTAATTGGCTTCCTTGGGTATGTCTATACTTACTTGTTTATAGAGAAACACAAGTGTGTTCTGCTCCTGCTCTCAGCTGACCAGGAACTGCCTGGCTGCCCCTGGAAGAACACTGAACCCAAGGTAAAAAGCCCCACCCACGAAAAAAGACTTTGTTTTCCTCAAGTCTAGAGGGAAGCAGGCAAGCCCTTACACAGACACGTGCACCTACAGGAGCAGTGTTTCATTATTATTTAGCCATATCATTATAAGTTAATGTTTTTACTCAGAGCAGCAACTCGTCCTAGGAGGTGAGGCTGCATCCATAAACTCACATGAAGTACAAGGGGCACACTGTGTCCCATGAAAGTCTTTTCAGCATATTTCATTTCAAAATAATACTCTATGGAACAATAGCTCTACCATCTTAAAGCTCAAGAAAAGCAGCCAAGGTTCTGTAGACATGAAAAGCAAGCAGGATAATGCTGGAGCACACAGTTTTCACAGTAAGATGCCTTTAGGTTCCTAGAAGGGGTGACACAGTTGATAGAGCTGCTGCGGACACATCCCAATACTGAATTACGCTGGTCACAACCCAGCTGGATCAGAGTGCTCCCACAAAAAGTCCTCTTCACTTAACTAGTGAAACACAGAACTCAGCAAGTTTGACTTCACAGATAGCAAAACCACATTAAATAACTCGGCTGTGGAAGGAAATAGCAGCAGTCTTGAAACAAGAAACCAGAACCAGCTGTCTTAACAGTTTCTTGTTTCGGTAATTGGATATTACTGAAGCTTAAAGATTTTTCTTTATCTTTTCTAAAGTGTTTCATTACAAATTGTTCTGCTCAGCACAAAACACCTGAATTATGTCATTCACATGCTGAAATAAAGCATCTAATACAGTTTCCTATTGTTGGATTCACACAAGTTCAAAATTACAGAGTAAAACACTAAATAGCTACCTTTTTATTCCCTGTACATACAATGAAAGATTTATTCCTCAACAAAGAAATCCAAAAAAACAAATGAACAAAAAAACTCCACCAAAAAAACCTCAAGACACCCAACTAGGCCAAAGGCTCTTAAAACCAAAAATCATCATCCCCAAGAACATCAATTCTCTACTATCAAAATCTCTGGCACAGTAAGATGAAATCCTTCACCTTCACTCCCAGCAGTGTCTCACTCACATCTCCCACTCTTACTAAGCGAGTTTTATAGTTAAACATTTTGCCTGTTAGTGCAATTCAAGCATGCTTAACCAAAACATTGCCATAAGTACAAAAGGGATTAGTTCCAACTAAAAAAGGGAAACTTATCAGTGTTCCACCATTTAAGTAGTACAGGACTTGAATTGTCTAAGCTATGAGACTACTGTTAGTTCTGTCACCTTCATCAAAATTTGGCTTTCACTGTCTAACTCAGCCCCCATGCCCAAGCATGGCAGCACGTACAGCACACCACAAACTGAACCCAGACCCCTGCAACAGGCAGGTATAATAGGATGAGGACAGAATGCAAGCCTTTCTTTTCAAGTGGATTTTTGGTTACTTTTTTTGTTGGGGTTTTTGTTGATTACAGTAGCCATGATCTATGTACGTATATATACACCAAATATGCAAGTTTAGGAAGTACTACTTTAGTGAAAAAGAAAGGAACCAAAAAACCAAAACTCAAACCTTTATGTCAGCAAATAGATTCAGACGGGGGAAATTCAAACCCAGGTTTGTTGCACATAGTATTTTTTATATCTGGCTCTCTGTAGCCTGACTTCAGTAAATCATGCTCTTCACAGTGATCTTGAATGCTCCTTGGGCTTTGATTAGTTACATCAAACCTGTTGCACAACATCCAGTACTACTCATGGACTTGTTTAAAGGTTAAATCTCTTTTAGTTAGTCTGATTTTAAGACTTGCTTCTAAAGGAGGGAAGCCACAATACCAGTATATGATCATCTCCAACAGCTCTTAAAATGGGCAACATTCAAATGTCTGCACACACAGCTGCTGAAACAACGCAATGCAGCAGAATTGTATGCTAAAGTTACTTGAATACATAAAGTGCCAAAGATAGTAATTTGCAAACCTTAAGATGGCTACAGTGAAGTACTATGGAAGTCTGCATCTTTATAACCAATTCCAAGTAACCCAAGAATGCAAGTCAAAGCAGCTGAGTTCAGAAAATTTCTATAAGCAAGTTTATCAGTTCTTATTTAACTTCCTCAAATGAGCTAACCTTAACATGAAAACAATTCCCCTGTAAGCCCAAGTGTTAGCCTGTTACATGGACAAATATATAGGGATATCCCATACAGCCCTTAAGTTCCAGCCCTCTTTCCCTTAATCCACCATGCACAGCACAGCAGTTTTCCATAAAGGCTACACTGATTTTTAGGTCCTTAGCCAAGTTTTGCTGGATGAGGAAAAACTGCTTAAGTCAGCCATTTGTTAAAAAAAAAAATCTTCCCGTTTCATGTCTATTAGAGTATTGCATTTTGAAGGTTCAGAAGCAGCCTCCATTTTGTCACCAAAAAAAAAGTTATCCAGACAGTCTAAAGAGCCAATAGAAAGGTGTAAGAGACACTCAATTCTTACTACCTTACAAACCTGGGAAAATAGTTATTTATATTATTCATATTATATATTATGTAAATCAGAAAAATCTATTGCACATTTCTCCTCTGTTTTAACCTTTGTATCTAAAAGCACCTGTGTCCACTCTGAAAAGTTACAGCTGAAAGCTGAGTTCATTCAACCCTTGCTTCAGTAGGCTTTCTGCATTCCAGAAACCTTGAAGACAGAGTCTGGATAAGCAACACGCCACTGATTCTCAGTGAAAAAACACAGCAATCCTGTGTTGAGGAATAAATAGACCCGCTGTCCAAAATGACAAGAAACAAGTGGCTATGGATTAGCATAGCAGTATCTTCTTTTTATATCAATCTGATTAAAATTTTTAAGATTCAGTCTGATCCCATTACCTCACATCCAGCTACCAAAATCTCCCCTACACACCTTCTTTACTCCCCACCCCCACTGCTCATTTAGCAAGAACTGCTTTTTCCTGGTAAAATCCTGTTTAAAAAGCTCAGAATAGTTTTCACGTTCCTGCTAACAATCAGATTATTTTAAAAGACCAAGAAAAGACTGCCCCTCTGAGAAGTCAGGAAGGTTTCTTACCTACTACAAACGTGATCTATTAGCAGCGAGACAGAATCTAGATTGCTGTCTAGTTTCGTGTTGTGATATAGGCACCGGTCCCGTTGAAGTTCCACAGCCTGGCGGAGCAGGTTCTGTAAACGCCTCGGAGGAAGCATCACTGATGGGGGTAGGTAGGCTTCAGAGGGGTTAGGAAGAAAAACAAACAAATGAAGAAAAAAAACACTTATCAAAAGCAAGTTACAAGTAAGAGCATACTTTGATTTGAGTGGTTTTGGAAGAGGCCTTAGTAAATAACAGCACACAGCTTGTCAAATTTACAGCTATATATCTAGAATTAGAAGCATGAACCTCTGGAAAGCAGAGCTATATGCAAGGTATTTGTTGTTATACAGTATGTTGTCATGGACAACAAGCACCATTTACACAAGCTAACTCAAAACTCAGTGTTTAACAAAATCTGTAATGCTGCAAAACAACAGTATCAGCTGTGCTCCTTTAAGGAATTCTCTTTTAGGACTATGAAAATAAAGAATACCATGGGTTTTACAACCCTGATACATAGTATTACAACAGCCACAACAGAGAGGAGAAACCACAATTCAGAGCAAAGTATGAGACCACTATCTGTCAGTAGCAGTATCACTAGTGGTTATAGGCCACACTTGGTTTCCACCACTCACTATGGCTGGTATAACACACACCCACCCCTCCCTAAACCACACGTTTAATCACCAACTTGCATCATTACTGCATGCAGCAGAGCTAAGGAGTAACAGGTCTAATTACAAACAGTTTATCAGAGACAGCAAAAGGTTAGGTACAGAAGACCAAAGGGTAAAGGCACCTGAAGGCATCCCCACGAACCAAGAACTACAAAAAACCAACCAACCAGAAAACACAGGTACAGTCAATTCCCTGGGATATGCAAGTTATACCGGATTTAACAGAGGTGAGAAGAAATTCTAAGCACTAGAACATCTTACTCTGGAGTTTGTCCAAAAGTTTAGATCTGGAAGCTGTTCCTTTCCCTTCCCACTCTGCTTTTGCACGCAAGTCTTCTGCATGGCTACACATCAGGTACCTGTTTCAAAAGGGCACATACACCAACAGACCAAGTCTTTTTGGAATCATTCTTTTCACTTTTAAGCATGATACAGATCACAACATTTTTAATGAACTGGGAACAGGTAACTTAAGCTTGAGACCAATAGGGAAAAAGGCAGGGAACTATTTCACACAAACACACATCTTCTGAACAAATGTCTGCAAACTGCCCATAGAAAAAGAAAACAAAACACAAGTGATTTTAGAAAGGTAGAAACGTCTTATTTTCATCTGAGAACAAACCAGATTATAGTCATTTACCAACTCAATTATAAGGTAACTGGCTAATAATTCTCAAGATCAGATGACCATACATATGTATTAATTTGGATTCTAGTAGTATTAAAGTAAATCATCATTACATTGTTTTCAAGCATTTGAAACAAACTACAGTCTACTGAACAGTATTCTTTACTCAGCATTTTATCACATCTCAGTACAGCTTATTAATCACCAGGATAGCAGCTTTAATACAGCTCGAGTGTGCACAACATCAGCTATCAAAAGCTACAAAATTCCTTAAAAAACTTCTCTGCAAGAGCTCTCAAAGTCCAAACACTTACCCACTGAGGACATGAATGCGTTCTGTATTATATTTCAGAGGCGTCAGTTCACAGCGTAGAACCTGAAGTGCCTCCAGGACCTTGCCATCCTCCAGGTATTCCAGGTACTTCTGCTGCAGCAGCAAAAACTTCATCCTCTGACATGACAGAAAGCAGCAGTCAGGGGAAAAAGGTTGACTGAAGTTTCAGAAAACGTTTGAGCCTAAACAGAACAGTAGAAACCATTCTACTATGCCCTTCAGAAATACAGCTCTAAGTAATGTTTCATTACTCAATTTCTTTTGTTGGCTTTTCAACAACATTGCAGCAATTAAGCTATCCATGAATTTCCTCCCTGCCTGATGGGGCTCCAAATACATTTCTATCCTCAGATCCCCCCTGCAACTGGTCCCATTTTCACCTGCTCTCTCTTTAGTCACCATCCTTCAAACCCTGCATTACACAGGCTTTCCAGCGTAACATTCTATCAAGAAAAGGGCCCCAAATCAGCTATTCACAAATTACAGACTGCATGACAGCACAGAACACAACAGAACAACTCAACAAGTTCTCACACTGCTTACATAGGTGTTGACATGGATTGTTTGCATACCTGCATAACACATAACAGTAACAAACTGACACTGTCTGAGGTTTTGGGGTTTTTTTGTAGCTCCATGTTAACCTGTTTTCCTTGGGTGCTGTTTTCAGGATTACAGAAAAAAATAGTTTCCTATATTTAGGAGTCACTTCAACACTCTGAATTAAGTGCTGTTGTTTCATAGTGTTCCTTCCACTTGTACAGTTTTTGGTTGATTTCCTTTTTAAAAAAAAATCAAGCTT
Organism: Melanocharis versteri; assembly: GCA_013397845.1. NCBI lineage: Eukaryota > Metazoa > Chordata > Aves > Passeriformes > Melanocharitidae > Melanocharis > Melanocharis versteri. The sequence goes on along the minus strand of VZTG01001418.1, from coordinate 314,220 downwards.
GCTATTATAACAATAAACATCTGTGGGTAAAAGGAAACAAAAGTAACTATATTAAAAAAACCTGAAGTCCTAGAAATTTCTAATCCTAGTTTAGCAGAAACACACTTTGGTTGTTTCTGGATGAAACCAAGTATTTTGTATTTGTACACATTCTTTACTGCTACCAGTTATCTGACAGAAATGACAGTTTTGGTCCACAAAACTCACCAGGTTAAGAGGAAAATGTATGGGCTTCGACAAGCTGGTGAGACACACACTGGAGATAAAGTGTAGCAAACTACATTTACTTTTCAAACGAATATACCACCAGTTAAATCACTAGTTTCCTTTGCTTTCATCAGACCTCAGGCACCTCACTATTTTCATGCTCATATTTGGTCAATGTTTACTTAGTTTCAAACACACTGCCAGCCTCCTTAAGTAGAGGGATAATCGGGAAGTTTAAGATGTTCCTGTCCTATTAAAGCTCACATGAAAGTTTAAGGCTTACTAGATGATAAAACCAAAGTTAAAACAAAGCATTTTCATTTCCAGAGACACTCAGTTCTTCAAAACAATGAAGTTTCCACATACAGTGCTATTAACTTACCACACAGCTTTGTGAAGCATAAAACATGACACAGTAAAGATGATTTATGTTCAAACTTGTCTGTAGTACTCTGTTGTCCTGTATCTGACAGGCCCACCTGTATTGCACTCCCAATCCAGCTCTTTAGTTTATTTGAATTTGGAATTATTAAACCATTACTGTACAGTTCTTCCAGGTGAGACAACTTTTTTCGATGTTCTGACATGTGAAAAACCAAATGAAAGATATCCCAATTATTTGCAAGCCCGGTGGTTGGCTCCATGCAGCAGGCCAGCAGACCTCACACTGTTTGCTCATACACCAGCAGCAGGAGGGATAAGCTTCCTCCAGCAGCTGTGCACATGCTCTCCAGGATACACGGAGATGCCCAGGTAGCAGACACACACTGTATTTCACTGCTCTTGGTCACCTCACACTGATGATCACCACCAGATAAAAAATGGCCTGGTATTTCCAGTTTGTAATAAAAACTGTAATCCCTCCCTATCCTCCTTCTCCATTGACTGCATATAATATTTATTAAATTTATATCGTATTTCCATTAGATGTGATAACCTACCTTTCCTCCCTCCCTACTTTTAGGATTTGGCACATTAATTTCATTTTGGTAGAGGAAAAACTAAAAAGAGCAGAAAAACCCTGTAACATGGGTTTCATAACATCAGTACCAGCAATTCCATGAAAGAAAGCATTACAGGAACACTACCACTCAGAATTGCCAAAGAGGTGTAATTTCAGTTCTAGGTTAGAAAGTATGGTTTAAAAAAAAAAAAAGTCATCAGTGCCATGTGTGCCTTAGGCATATCAGGAATACAAAGGACTCCAGAAAAACAAAGTATTATACATTTCATGCAGCAATCTAGTATTCCCATAAGGGAGAATTAGAATAAAAGATAAGCAGTTTGAAATAGTAACTTATCGATAGCAAAGTGCAGGGATTAAAGTCTTGATGGGGAAACTAAATTGATTTGCTAAGCTATTTTGATAACTGCTCCAAAACTTGCCCTACAGCATACTCAACAATGGCATGAACTTCCTTAAGGCAAAAGTCACACTCCAGTAAGATCACACTGCAGGCCATTTTTTAACACTGGGACCTCACTGTCTCCTACTTCTCATTTTTGTGCAATTAGTGACTGTGCTGACAAACAGATTTCTCTCAACTCCTCTACGCCCTCCTAATAGTACTTTTAATTTCTTCCAACACCACCTTCTACATAATCCTAGACCATTTTGGGTACATCACCTCTTTTACAGCCCGAACAACCTCTTCTAGAAAGAAAGGTAACTGTTTATAATATTGGCAACTGTAAAGAAAAAGCACAAAATCCACTGTTTAAGTAGCTTATTCTTTCTCCATATTTTTTAGCTGCCTTACAAAGAAGGGAAATCAAAATTATCATAATCAAAACCATACCAAAGTAACACAAGTGCCTGGAATTTGTTATCATCCCAGTGTTTGCAAAGGAAATTCAACATCATTATACTCATTACTGCTGAACAACTTAAAATTCAGACACTGCCATTGCTTAGCTTATAGCCAAGATTCCTCACTCTGAAGGACCCCTGGAAAAGTCCAATCCAAGTCTCAGCACTGCAGTCTGGCTGGTTTTGTTCAGTTATTACTACCTCATCCTGACTTTCACCTCCACAGAAAGGATGAGGATAAAGTGCATTACTTTGTTGTTTCTACAAGCTATTATTTAAGTGTAAATTGAACTTGGATTACCCTGGGGCAAAACTACGAGTTTACAGATTTACAGGGGTTCATTTGTTTGTTTTAGTGTATGCACTACTAGCAATTTCCTTTCTTCAAACTACAGCCTTCAATTACTAACATGAATGCCTGGTACTGCACTCCATCCTTGTCCTAATTGTTAGCAGGAAAGCCCCTTCCAGAATCCTAAATTCTAGGAAGTCTCGCATGTACCGTAACTCACCAGCACTATGTAACCAAAGGTGAAAACCTCAGCAAACAAAACTGTGTAAGGAACAGGACAAACATACTACCACAGGCAAGAAATTGGGCCATTCTGATCAGTAACTGCAACCAGCAGTGAATCTTCAGAAGTTTAATCAGCAAAATGCAAATTAACCTAAGTCTGGGTTTAGATTTTGGTGTTATTTTCAACCTGCGCATCTTAACAAGCTCCACAACAGTTTTATTAATGTACTAGGAGTTCAAAATAAGTAAACATTGCTGAAACAATTGCTCTTTGAAATTAAATAGGTAAGTAAAATACATGGTGAAATTATCAGCAGATGTTTCAAAACAAACTCAACACAGTAGCTGTCTACTTACAGCCTGCAGAACTAAGACATCAGTTTTCTTTATCCTATATTCTTTTACTTTAATAGTTTTGTAAAACACTGATGAAAGCACTTAAAAACAACCCAAAACTTAAATGTCCTGATACGTAAAGGGCAGAAAATATTCTGCTCTACAGAATTCAGCAAGGAAATTAACGAGGCTTCAACCATACCAAGTGCTGCCACACAGGGAGTAATTAACTCCAACAGGGAACTGCCCTTAATGCTGGTAGCAAGAGGGACACCATGCAGGCAGGTGGAGCACTTTACTCAAATGATAATATTTAACTCACTTTTTAGCTTGTATTGCCTGCTGCAGGCTGTATACCTCTAAAATAAGTAAAGAGAACAATTTGAAGATATTTTCTAGATGACTGTAGAGGAATAATCTCCAAGTTTCTTCCTAGGTTCAATTAAGTACCCAAGACAGATGCCATCACATGCCTGAGCAGCCCCAAAGTAAGCAAAATCTCAAGCTGGCTTCAAGTTGGTATTCTCTGTTATTCAAGGAAAAACATCATGCTTGATTCAATTATGAAGTTTTTTATACAGATTTTCTAAGACGGCTGTATCTTAGATGCTGGAAAAGTAAACATGACTAATCACATACTGTACTGCACTCAGTTGTGTTGACACAAATAGAAACAGCAAACTGTCCTGTGTGCTGCCACACCCTCCTCCCCCCCATATCAACACACTGCATCAAAGCTTTAAAAATTGACATCAGCCATTTCATATTTAGTGTTTTCACCTCTAGAACTTAAAGTACTTTGCAGAAATCCGGAAATTAAACATCAGTAGAATTTTTTAAATACATATGCATCTCCCTTCACTGACCATATACTTCAAAAGAAGCTATGTATCATGGTTATTTTGTCCAGGTCATATTAACTATAAGGAAAAAAAAACAATAAACCCACCCAAACCACAAACCAAAAACAAACCACAAAACACACACCCTACTTAGTTAAAATACTCTGTGTCATCTAATTTTTTAGGTACCCATTCTTCTTGTATGCACACATTTTTAAAACATCTAGTCACACAGTGCGAGTCACAAGTCAGGAAACTAAAAACCCAATTTTCTATTTTTAAAGAGTCACCTGCAGCAGCACCTTGTTTGGACTTTTCCTGATCAAGACACTTATCACCTTCATTAGCTCTGACTTTACTGCAGTGGGGAATACTCACAGAGCATAAAGGATCCCTCCTTAACTGCAATGATCTTTCTCTAGCTTCCCAGCTGCTGACAGCACTAATACCCACCCAGAACCTCAACCATGTGCACAAAAGCTGGACAGGGAGGGGGGAGGAGACTCTGTGCACACAACGGAACACACACAAGCTCAGTTGATCCTTGCAAATAATGCTATCTTACACACACGTGTAAGATACTCAAAACTGTTAGCTGTTTTAAATTATATCAAGTTTATATAAAGGAGATCAACTTTAAAAAGAAAACAGTTAACGTCGGTTCAGGTAAAGTTCAGTCTAAACCAAGTATTTTTACTGCACCAAGCTTTATGGAACCAGTTAAGACATCAACATTAGAGTGCTCTCACAGCCCTTCAGAACAACAGAAGGAAAACATTCTTTTTCCTGAAATTGAGTTCCCCAAAAAGTACAGTGTTGATAACTCAATTAAACCTCTCAACTCACTGACATGCAAAACACTTTAATATTACAGACAAACTTCATAACTTCAGAAGTCAGAAACATGAGAAAATTTGTTTCAAATGACCACTCATATTCCCATACAGCAGTTCCATACTTTCAGGCTGCACAAACTGTTGAAAGCTGCATGCAGTATTCTCAACTCCTCGAAGTCTTTGAGAAAAGAGAAAGTGAAGTACTGGCCTAATTAAGAGGCGCTAAGCTTTGACCAAATTAACCGAACCAAATGCAAACTTCTGTCAAGTACCCGCTGATGTTTTGTTAAACATCTGGTTTTCCTACTTCACTTCCTGTTCTCTCTTTCTCTCCCTCCCCCACCAGACAGGAAATTGTCTTGACAACAAATGAATCAGCTAGAAGTGGAACTAAGCAGCCATCAGCTGATTCCTCATTGTTTACAAGTCACAGACACTTCAAAAAGCCTTGCTACTGTTTGCTTCCTAAGTGACCATAGCTGTTCTAACTTCATCTCATTAAAATAAATGTTTAAACACAACAGAACAAGCTCTTTGAAGAGCCAAGTGATGATTTTCATCTTGAGATCCAAAAATCAAAACAAGAAACACTTTACTCAAAGCAACTGAAATCATAACAACACATATTGTAGTTGTCAAGTCACAGGATCCACCAACCTTCTATTTCTAGGTTTATCTTTTTTTTAGAAAAGCCACCCAAAGAGAAAAAGCTCTAAATAAAATCCCAAACAGCAATACAAATGCATTTGCTCTTTAAAAGCCATCTGGAAAAGCAACAGTATTGTTCATGGTCTATAGCAGCCTCTATATTCTTGTAATGTGCTATTACAATGCCAACTCAACATTAGTGTTACTGCATTTTATTTCTAAGCTTCTCTTCCCTCAAGAAGACCTAACTCCTATAAACACAGAGATTGTGAAGAGTATTTCAAGGCTGAAATTAGTATTCAACATAGGCAGTTTCTACAGAAACTGACCTATTTCAGGTGACAGGATTCTATTTTATCAGTTAGGTATGTTTAATAGAGTTTTAACATTCAGAACACCAAATCTTAGCCTCAATGCTTTTGGACTGCCTATCTCACATTCTACAACAGAATAAAAAAGTTCAGATTAGTATGACGTTTGAGACAGCATGCAAGCAGCTTTAAGTAAACAAAAAAGAGAAAACAAGAACTATGGACAACCAATTCCATAGTGAAAGATTACACCACTACAATTAGTCCAACTATACAGCTCTGAAAGAGTTCAAGTGTGCTTCTTACCACAATTGCATGCGGAGAATGCACTAAGGCCTTAAGTTCATTCAGGTCGTTCTCAGCCTGCAGAAATCGGCATAAGAAAAAAAAAAGTATATAAGGAGGGTGAATTTTGAATTCTCTCATAGATACTATAAATTTCAACAGTGGTTAATACAGTCCTATAAGCCCTACGTTACCTTATCCCATTCTCCTTCCATGACATGATTGCGGAATTTGGTAGCTGAAGGATGTTCTAAACGACATCCTGACTCTTGCATGAGGAGATCAACAGTCTGGCTGCAGGAGAGATACAGTGTAAAAAAACCCGACCAGTTTCACCCTCACAAATACACCGCCTGCTATGATAATAGTTCACCATACTTTAAAGTAACTTTAATAAAACAAGAATACGATGACCAGATTCAGATGCTTGTTCAAGAAGATGATCTCAGCTGCCTGAGACATGTAAAAAGCTACCTCTACCTAAAGCAAGTTGTCAAGGAGCTTGAAAGCTTTGCTGAAGTACCATAAAGTATGTGACTTACCAGCCACCACAAACAGCCAGCTCTGCACAGAACATAAACTTCATGAAGGAAGATACAGTCTAGAAAGCTGTTAGCTACTGGCTACCATCCCCTGCCCCCTCCCTACCTCCCCCCTAAAAGAACAAGGAGAGCTACAACATCTGGCACAGGGCTAATTTTTTCTTCTTCATCACTTCTTAAAAGAGTGGCTCCTTAAAAAAAAATAAACAAACTCAGGAACCTGTAGCCCTCCCCCTTTAATACTAAAAATAGCTTATTTACTGTGGTGTCGTCTATGAATAGTCACGAGTTGTCTGCTGCTGTAAACTTGCCTCTTGTGTCAGAGGCAATTTATTTTATGGAATATGGTCTTTATAGCTGACCCATTCTGCTGTGTTTTGAAGACTTCTTTTGTGGTAGCTACATAAGCACTTTGCAGGATTTCTCTAGCCTCCTTCCGAAATTATGACATGCTGGCTAGCTTTAGCTTTACTCACAAAGTGTTATGATTAAATACCTAAGACTTCCCCTACTCCACTGCTAAATTATTTTCTCTATTCTGATTTTAAGAAAGGGCCGACATGCTCGTTTCTTGTTTACAAGTAAGATTATTAGAAAAAACACGTGTCCAACACAAATCTAGAGAGGCCTTCACCATTTAGAGGGCCAAAGGTTTCCAGAGTGAAACCAAACAGCCTGCTTAAGTGGCAGTTTACTTTGTGTCGCTTCCTCCGAGCTGACAAGCCAAATCTTGGAGCTCATCTGTGAAAAACCGCCCCCCCACGCCCAGCTGCGGGCTCCATTATGTTTACCAGATAACTTCTCCCCCACTAACACATTTGTATTGATCTACCCTTATCGGTGTGCAACTCGACTTCCATATTGCCATCCCTGGCACGGGAAGCTCCTGTCTTGTCCCTTCGCTAGACACCGGCACAGGCTTGGAAAACCCAGCTCCGGCTCCATTTTTCCAGGAGCGGGCCTGCCCCACCGCTCTGCCTCGCACCCGGGCACTGCTCTCCCCTCGCTGGAGACCACCGGGCTGCGACGGGGCAGTTTTGGCCACCAATCCCCCCCGCCGGGGGTCCCTTCCTCTCCTCTCCCCTCCTCCCCGCTTCGGGCTGCCCATCCTCCACGGGGACCCCGCGCCGGACCCTTCCCGCAGACGGAGCGGAGGACGGCGGGGCGGGCGTGCGGGGCTGCCCCGGCCCCGGGGGGACNCTCCCCCCCGCCCCGGCCGCGCTGCCCCTCGCCCACCGCGGCCACTTACTTGAGCCCCAGCCCGTGGAGGTGCTGCCCGATCAGCCGGATCACATCCTCGTCGGACTGCGAGAGCCGCTTCTTCTTCTTCAGGGCGCTGCCGCCGCCGCCGCCCCCCAGCTCGGCGGCAGCCGGGCCGGGCCCCCCGGCGGCGGGCACCCC
>VZTG01001418.1:158897-305972 GCA_013397845.1 Melanocharis versteri | reverse complement strand
GCGCCCGAGGGGCTGCCGGGGTCCTGGGCGTGTGCCCGGTGCGTGCCCGGTGTGTGCCCGGTGCGTGCCCGCGCCTGGCAGCGCCGGGGCGGGACGGGGGCGAGGGTGGTCGCGCACGGGGTGCGGTGGGCGCCCGCTGCCCCGACGCGTCCCGGTGGGTACGCCGTCCCTGAGACACTGTGGAGGTGACCGGGTGATTTCCGGCCTTAGGTAGTTTCCCGATGCAGTTTGGACGGGGAGAAATGGGTGCAAACTGAGAGAGGGGGAAATTAGGTTGGGTGTGTGGAAGAAGTTCTTTTATGTGAAAGTGGTGAGGCACTGGAACAGGTTGCCCGGGGAGGTTTCGATGCCCCAGCCCTAGTGGTGTTCAAAGCAAGGCTGGATGGGGCTTTGAGCAACCTGGTCTAGCAGAAGGTGTCCCAGCCCACGGCAGGGGTGTTTGGAACGGGATGGTCCTTAAGGTCCCTTCCAACTCTGATTCTATGATTCTGTGTTTGGGGTATTTTAAAAAAGGAAGATGCTTAATGAAGTCGCATCCTGGTGTTGCCCAGGTTGGTTACTGGAAGGTTTCAGACCCGCTGATGGTCTTGTCTTTTGAAGTCACTGTGTGCATTGGCACAGAGAAAGGGGGAAAATGGCAGTTTTGCTGTAGATCTCGCAGGAATGTTGAGAGTTGGGGCACATTTGTCAGGGCAGGCTGTCAGAAGACAGTGTGAATTTTAAGGGTTCCAGTCTCTGCCCTGTAGTTTCTCCCTGCTAACCTTCCTGAGTGGTGGAAGGCAAACTCAAATCCTGAGCCAAGTCTCTGGTCAAAAGTCATGAGATGAGTGAAATCTTGGTCTTTAAAAATAGCATCTTGAAATAATATGTTTTATGTTACTTGGTTTAGAGCCTAGAGTTTTTATCTTTGGTATGCTTGAACATTTCTCCAAAACCCAAAGGGAAATAACAAAACTTTTTTTCTTTATTGAAAGCTGAGGTTAATATCTAATTATCTTCCCCTTCATGAGCTGAGGTTTTAGGAGTACTGGCTTAGGTTAAACTAGTAAGTTTGAACGACAGTGCTTTGTTTTGAGTGGAATTTTGAAAAAGTCCAGCTGAGGGAAACCACAGGCCCCAGATGAGTGGAGAACTCCATGGAGGGACAAAATACATGAAAGGAGTGAAACCAGAGAAGGAGATGAGACCTCATGGAGGCCTGGCCAGCTGAAGTAGGTGCCTTGGCCCTGTTTAGAGGCTGCAGAAGATATTTGGCTGATAACAGCCGAAGCACTCTTATGCCAGAGGGAGAGGTTGGAAAGAGCTTTGTCCCTGACCTCTGCCCAGGTGTGGCAGTAGGGTTAAATTCAACATCGGTTTTCCAGAGAGGGGAATGTTGATTTTGTGTTTTTAGCTTACCAACCATTGCTGGAGAGCACAAGGCTTGTGTTTTAGCCATTTCACTGCTGTGTATACTCTCATTTCCATTGTTCTGTGTTTTCAGCATTCTTGAGTTCTTTCTTGGTCCTCCCCAGATGCTATCACTGAATCTGTAATTCAAAAACTCAGGCAAAGATGACAGGAACAGTACAGAGAGCAGTGCAGACCCTGTGAAGGCAGCTGAAAGTGAACTTTAAAGATCAAGGAAGGTTTTCAGGAAGGTAAAGTTGCTCATCGTTCTTTCCTGCCCTGTGCCTCAGTGTCCAGGGGTAGGGGATGGTAAAAACCCCTTCCCACCTTCTGCTCTTGTTGTCCTTTGTCACTTACAGCTTTCCTAGTCTTAGGGATGGTTTTTACTTCTCCTAGGCTTTCCCTAGTCACCAGGAGGGGGATCTTGGGAGGCAGGTCTGGGGCTGGCACAGTTACGGGAAAAAGAGAATTGTGAAAGGGGTAATGGCACCATGCTTTGTCAGTTTTTCATCAGCTAAGCCCTGATTTGGATCTGATTCTGTTCTGCACCCAGATGGGAGAGGGCAGATTTAATAATCCAAGCAAGTGTGCAGCTTTTTGAGCAATTAGAGAATCAACTGGTAAATACAAAACATGTCTCACTTGTGACAGATGACTCCATTATAATAACAGAAGTATGAGTTCATCATATTCAGGCATCTTCAGAGTTTCCCAAAAGTAAAGAATTAATGCCACAATTCAGCTATTAAAAATGACAAACTTGTAAACACCCAGAAGAGGAACTTTGAAGAGAAATTTTGGCAACCTTAAATACAGTTGTAGTATCAGCCATGTTGATGAAGCAGAGGTGTAATACATAACTGTGCAGAATATGTAGAATTCTGACTATATTGTAATTCAGACAACTTCCTACTGTATAGATCCACATCTTTAATAGAAAAAAATGTTGCAGAAGTACTTCTTATTTATTGTGATAATTTAGAAAACTGAAGAGACCAATCACTCCCTGTCAAAAACAACCAATGAAATTACCAATGTAGAATATTTTGAACAAGTGGTATCTCTTAAGTGAAGAAACCTCTCTTGGGACATTCTAGACTGAATACAAATGCTTGAAAAACAAGAAACACTTCAATTTTCTAGGTCTGGAAAGTCAAAAAAGAAAAAACAACCCTTGAATTTATTGTTTATGAGCTGACTAGAACTAATAAACTTTGGCTAATTTAGCTTTTTTTTTTTTTACTTCTCCCCCCTCCCCCCCCCATTTTTTTTAGAGGAGGATGGAGCACATAGTCCAGATCTGAATAATAGGAAGGAACTCTCATTAAGGGCCTGGGTTGTTTGGTAATAACCATGTGAGGCTGCTTCAGCAGAGCTGTAATACTACAAAATATTAGAGAAGATCCTCGAGAGATGGATTAGCAGTCAAAGCTGCATGCTGAAGGTAATTAATTGTTTGATTCCCTATCAGGTGTGTATACTTTCCCTTTTCTTCTGCACCAAATTTGAGGTTACTGGAAACAAACCAACTAACAACAAAGAACAAAGGAAGAAAGAATAATTTAGAACAATGGCATTTTCCACAGTGCCAGCTAAATAAATGCTTGAACAGGCACCTGGATATGTTTGCAACTTCCAAAAAATGAGATAAGGATGAAAGATAAGCACCTTCCTTAAACAGCATTTCTGGAAATCATTCAGCAGATAGTAAGCAAATTACACTGGTCTGAGATTCTGTCACTTCATGCAGAGGAAAATGATCAGTATTTTAGTAGCGGAGTGGAATATGGAAAGCCAAAACTTGGCTGGAGTTGCCACTGGAAGACGTGAAGGGCAACATAAAGAGCTTCTATGGGTGAATTGGCACTAAAGGAAGACAAGGGAAAATGTGGGTCTGATGCAGAACTGGGTGGTTAAACTGGCCATAAAGTTCAAGGAAAAAGGGAAGACCTCTTTCATCTTTGACTTTGCTGGGAAAAAACCTTCCACATCTCCCAAGCTTCTGTGGCTGGTAGCAGGGTTTGGGCAGAGGAGGGGAGCTACCCACAGGAAGTCCGCTCTCAAACTGGGCATATACAAGTCCACTGCACCACATGGCACTCATCTGAGTGTTGAGGGAGCTGGCCAGTTTTATTTTGTGCTCACACCCTGTGACATTTGAAAGTCCATGGTGTTTAGAAGACTGCAGGTGACTGAACAAAGGCTAATGTTACCCATTTAAGTTCAGTTGTGTCTGACCCAGTGTCACTGACTTTGGGCTTAGTGAGCACAGAAAAAGCAGAGTGTGCCATTTAAGCTTGTCTTTATTAGGGCTTTTGGTGGACTTCCTCAATAACCTTGCAACTCAGGAGATGTAGGTGAGGTGGGCAGACTGTGTGTGTGAAAAACTGGCTGCACCACCAGGCTTGAAGGTTGTGTCTCAGTTTGAAATCTTGACTGACGCCCCATTAGAAGGGCTCAGGGGTCACTACTGGAGCAAGTCTTGTTTGACATGTTCACTGCGCAGGGGGTGGTACAGAGTGCACCCTCAGCAAGTTTTCAGCTGATCCCCATGCCAAGCCAGGGAGAGCAGTTGACACACAGGAGGCCACCAGTCAGAGTAGGCTTGCCAGGCTGCACGAGCGGGCCAGTGAGAACCTTGTGTTGGTTAACGGAGACAAGGGCAAAGTCCTGAATGTGGGACAGACTATCCTCATCGGACGCTACAGGCTGAGAACCAGCTGGCTTGGAAGTAGCCCAGCAGAAAAGGGCCTGGCCATCCTGGTGGACAAAAGAAGTTCCTCATGGGATTTCAACACCTGCAGGGCTGCATTATCCATATACCCAGCAGGTACGAGCTCTGTGTGCAATACTGGTGAGGCCACACTGGATACACACTGTCCGGTTTGGGAACAGCCTGTTCAGCAGAGGCTGCTGAGGTGGTGGGGGCTGGAGCACGTGCTGTGTGAGGAAGTGGGTTTGGCCACAGCAGGATCTAATTACGATGTGCACCTTCCCAGAGGGAATTATAGGGAAGATGGCACAAGGCTTCTCTCCGAGATGGTCACCGACAGGATGAGAGACAAAAGTGAGAAGCTGCACCCAGAGATATTCCAATTGTGTATAAGAAAACAAAAGTTCGAAGTGAAAGTGGTCAAGCAGTGGACCGTTTTCCCAGAGGGGCTGTGGCTTTTTCCATCCATGGAGTCAAAACTAGACAGGAAAAGGCTTTGAGCAACCTAGTTTATTTTTGAAGATAGCTATGGAGGAAGCAGGAGTTTGAACCAGTGACCTGCAAAGTATCTTGCCCAACTTTAATTTTGCTGTGATTATAGATATACTTTCTACAAGAATATCTTTGTGTTATGGGGGGGACAGTATTGGTGAGTTGATAATTGTCATGTCTCAGGGGTTACTGATATGATATCCCAAAGCTTCAGTACAGCCATCATGTTGCATTGTAGCTGAGCTTGCATGGTGAGGATAAGGGCAGTAGTGCTATTATTGCAACCTAATTAAATATTAGGTAATCACACAGTGTCTTCTGTCCACCAAACTCATGTGCATACACTGATGTTGACCTCTGCACTCTCCTGGGTAAGCACAGCGTGGTGTGGTCACAAAAATAAATGTCAGAAGGTGCTGAGGATCCCATGTGGTACAGAACATCCTGTTTAATACAGGATGTGTCATGTTATTACATGGTCAGCACAGTTTCTCATAGGAAGAGCATACATGGCGTGGTTTCCCCCATATTTCCATTGCCATAGGTGTGTTTCTGGATGTGCAGGGCACGATGTGTTGGGAGAACTCAGACTTCCCTACAAGGACAGATAAAACGTGCATGTGCAAGGGGTGTGCTGCCAGACTGGTACTTAACTGTGCAACTTCTGTGAGCAAGACAATATTGCATATGCTGTGAATCTGACATGTCAGACTTGCTTTGCATGCAGGATTTATGTGCCTGGGACTGTCCTAGATACCACCTTGCAAAATCTGTGTGTGTATGCTGTGATGTATCAGGCATTTTGAGATATATTCAGAAGTTACGTGTAGCCAGGATTTGGAAGGATAGTAGGCCACCATGTCGGTGCTTCAGTGGACTTGCAATGGACAGAATAACAGCGTGCTTGGATTTTTCTTTTTTTTTCTCCACATCTTGATAGGTGTAAATGTTCACTCTAACACTTATAAAATCTCTTTCTGACCACTGTGTGCAGCAGGAGCTGGCAGATATTCCACAGAAAAGCCAATCACTGATTTTGTTCCATGAAGGTTTCCAAGCTTGTTGTTTTTTGTAGTCTGTGTTCCTTAGTATCAGCGTGTCGATTTCATGTCCAGGTCTCAGATGGGTTATCGGTGTTTTTATGTGAGATTAGATTTGTCCTTCTATTGTTGTAATTATTTTACTTTTCCTACTTGAGGGCTGCTCCCCTGCCTTTTACTTCTTGCTGGCTCTCAAGGCAATTGTTATTTCAGGCTCATTAATTCTGTCTGCCAACTCCCACAAGGCTCCTAGAGCCTAACCCTGAGTGGGGTAACACACCACCTTCTATTGCCTATCCTTGGAACTAGGACCTGTCTCTCCCACAATGACACGTACACTTGGCCTTTCTCTAGGGAACTGCAATGAGCTCTCACACCTGGAACTAAACATTCAAGACCAGGCATGTAGACTGTCCTATCTCATATCCACTCTGGAATTGGCAGAGAGGGGAAATTATTACGTAATCACCAGAAGATTACATCTTAACATTAAGCTTGTGAATAGCTCTTTGGAGCCCTGGGATTACTTACTTATTTTTTCCCCTTCTTAATCAGGAATATATGGTTTTCCAAGTCCGTGTTTAAAAAAGCAAGTGAACCAGACCTTCCTTACTTTGGGCAAGAGATTAAAGGCTAGTGTCACAAGAATGTCATTGCACTATTTAAGTGCCTCTTATTTTAAGGGAAATCATTAGTTTTTCTTGTAATTGTACCTTTACTTAAAATACAGTTTTCCATACAAGCGTCCTTGTTGGTGCATAATATTTATATCAGAAATAAAGAGCCACAAAATTAGAGAAAAAATTCCTTTGTGTGGCTCCATACATTTATATAGTAAAAAGTCTTCACCACTTCATCTAATCTGTTTTCTGGTGCATCAGGTCTGACACTTACTCTCAGATTTAAGACCTCATGAAGTTTCAAATAGCTACTCTGATAAAGAACCCAAGACACCACCACTAGTCCAGCACAAAAATACTTTTCCTGCATGCTTGAAAAAGGGTGTTGTTCCAGAACTTGACCAGCCTGAGATGCAGGAGTGGGGAAGAGCACTGCACAGTATTGAAGACTGATCACTCAGGCTTTCAGCAAGACACTCATGCAAGACAGAAGTTCTGTCTCAGGCTAACACCAGGCAGTAAGATGTTAAATCTATGTGATCCAGTGACCTTTAAACATTATATTTTGATTTTCAGAAGAGTTTCTTCAGATCCTTTTCCTAAGGCTTCTAGTATCAGGGAGTTTATTTTTTTTGTCTTTGACTAATATATTTGGGTCTTTTGTACTAAACCAACCTGATTTCTCAAATCGAAAGTGTAACATTCACCAAATTTTCTATAATACTTGGGGTTTTTTTGAAGAGGGTACAATCTGTGGAATATAGGCAGAGGTAGTTTTTTACTGAGACATATTTGGAGCAACTAATATACGTTATTTGAATCTTCGCCTCTTAAATAATAAAATAATTTCAAATACATGCAGATTAAACCTTTATGGTTTTGTGGCTTCTCTCTTAAAGAAGAGTAGAAAGAGGGTTTCTGAAGCATGGTGTGGTAGGTAGGATTTACTGACATGCATTTGACTGCATTACTCATCACCAGTTGAACTGATGGGCAGGACACCCTAGATACTGTCATTCCTATTTTTGCCCGTCAGGACAAGTTGATACAATAGACACAATTAGATCTGTAGAATTTTCGAGGTAGTTCCTCATTTTCTATAAATACCAACACCTTCTTTGTAAGTAACTCCCATTTAATGGCTCTTCTTCAGAGTGCCACATCTGAGAGAGGAGTGTGTCCTGCTGGATACTGTCAGTGCTGGGAGGCATGGTGGGAAGTAGCTCCAGCTGGAAGGAGGAAAGGGGAGTTTTGTAAAATTAGGATCAAAGGCTTGGTCTTTTAAATATTTCAGTGCATGCATAGACATACTTCTGTGGGCAGTACTGTTTACTGCGTTTTCACAGTTGGAACCTGGTTTTATGAATTATAACAAATCTGTCACCTCGGAGTAACTAATTATATTGCACACCGTGGCCTCTCAAAACCTCACAATGCATCCTGAAATGAGCTCAAGCTTTCTGTCCTAAAAGACAAAGACTCCTCTCCCTGAAGCTAAAAGAATACCCATGTGTTGTTAGGAGTCCCCTGCCAAAGATATGCTGTGCCAAAGACACAGTTGAACAGAACTAATTTCATTTTGCCAGGAGCATTGACACAAATGCAAAGTAGGTAGCTTGGTAAATCTGCTTCGCTGTTATTATTGTAACAACAGTGTTAGAAGGAAAACCTTGATAGAGCTTTCTTTTTGAAAAACATACTTCATGGCATTAATCGAGCCTGACTTTGTCCATCTCTAAGTTAAGCAGTTGGCCCAAGCTATTTTTCTAGGCTTCCTCTGAAGAGGTGGAGGCAGCCACAAAAGGCGGTTCATCCCAGATCCTTATCATAGGATGGGATGTGTCGCTTTCTGGCGTCTCACAGTGACTCTGTGGGAGCCTAGCCCGGCTACATGAGAGTACATCACTACCTCACAGGTGAGTAAAGTTAGAAGAGGTGAATTCTGGCCTACATGCTGCCGCTGTGATTGTGAATTTGGAAATTTAAACAGTGTCATATTGGGTGAGAGATGCTAGTGTGCCATTGACAGCCACAGTGAGCGGTGGCAGTGGAATACTTAAACTCCCGTGTTACTGGGAGGCCAGCCTGTGGCTTGTGGAGTATTGAGCTGTACCATCACATCCCTTCTTGGTGATCTGTCATCATCTGTCCTCAGGGTCATAATGGTTCCTAAGACTCAGCTGTGGGAGGAAACCAGCCAGACAGGGATGCTCAGGCCAGTATTGACAGGTCACCTGAAGAAGCAGAAGGTCTCCAAGGACATTAGCAGGAAGGATCTGAGGATAACCTTTGGGGACCTCTGAGGGTCTAGACCTACCACATCTTATCTTGAAGCTGCTCCCAGAGCTCTCCATCCTCTTCATTCTTTAGAGTATGTGTCTTGTGACCCTTGGACCTTACTAGAGCCTATGTGCAGTTCATTAGGTAGTAAAGGGTAGTCACTGATGCTTAATTAGTTTTGTTACTTTAAAAATATGCACACTATTGAAATTACCATAGAAATATTATCAGAGGAACAAAAGCAAATTGAAAGCTTAAAAACTTTTACTGATTAAATGCAGTAAGCATTCTGTGTATACAGACCTGCTAGCAGTTTCTCTTTATTCCCACAATCTCTTATCCTTTGTAAAAATAAAGAGGAGATACAGGTATCCCATCTTGAAAATAAAGCCTTTTCAACAGAACTCTAAAATAGGCACTTTTGTTCACTAAAACCATTCATTTTTCATATTAATTTTTATATTTTATAAGGTCAATTATCCCATAACACATACTTGCATGCCTTCAACAATATTTTGATAGCATTATTTCAACACTGAGAAGAGACTTAGGATAATCTACTTCATTGTTGTAAAATTTTGACCGTGCAGATATCCAGAAATGTCTGGTTTGAACACATTATGACTTCGCTGGAATCCTACAAGTTATTTGATGTTAAAACATCCTTAATCTTTCTTCTACACAGAACTAATGTATTACTCTACATCTTACTTTTATAACTTATTAAATATTCATGTTTTATCAATATTGTTAACAAAATATTAATGTTTATGAAATACATTGCAAATATTATGTGAAAAATAAGACTATGCTACGTCACATATGTTCTAAATTTTGCCATAGGAATAACAATTTTAGCTATGCTTTTCAATACCTTTAATGGTTTTTATCATTTTACCTATATAACATGAATATATATAAACATTAATTTAAATTGTAAATAATTTAATGTATGGAACAAACCCTATGGATATTCGGTCTGGATTTTTTCAACTACAGATACTGTGAAGACAGTAAATTGAGGCAGATTCAGATTGTCAACAACTGGTTCCCTCGCTTGGCTTTTGAAACAAGTCTTGATGAATAAGATTGCATAGTTATTGCACTATGAAGCATTTTCAAAACTTAATTAAAACACTAATTTTTTTTAATGAAACCTTCTAGAATGCTCAACCTGCTGAATTTTACATTGAACCTTTGTATTCCTTAGGGAATAGCTCGAGCCATGTTTCAAAAGGGAGCATTTTCAGGGGCAAGGCAATATAAAGCTTCTGAGATGGGGAATTTTTGCTGCTTGGATAAGCATAATCAAAAATAGATAGAATAGTAGAAATCATGTCTTCTGTGGTGTTCAACCTGTGCTGATTTATGCTTTTCTTTTCTTGATCAGTGGATCTATATATATCAGTCTTCTCATTTCTAAAGATGTTTTCATTGAGGGTTTTCAAGTTCGACTATCATTTTTATTTGTCATTACGTTGGATTTCTCTTTGTACAGATCAGGCTGAAAATTTTTCTTTCAGTTTTTTCAAAGCTTTTCACAGGGAGAAAAGGGGATTGTATTGTTCTGAGTGACACTGGCATGCAAATAAATAACACTGAAACTTGGAAGAGTGTTAATTAAAAATTATTATAACCTGACTGACCTGACTTGGCATCGTGGTATCTCGCCAAACTGGCTCTTTATTCTTACGCGTGTCTGATTTGTGTTTGTGGTGTGAAGCTAATGAGCTCATGGAATTGTTTGGCCTAATCCTGCTCTCTTTACGCCACAGAAGTTTTATCTGAGGAAGAACAAGGAATATCAGAATGAGGTTTTCTGGGTATGACTCATGGTGATTAACCCAAGTAATATTTGGTATAGGTTGCTAGTTTAATAAGTTCAGGTACATGACATATTGGGCCTGTTGTTTGTTTACCTAAATGAAATTTACATTGTTTTAAGACTGGCTTACACCTGTATGTAAGCTCTACTGGCTTCAGTGCACATTTTTCATGATTCAAAATCTATGTGGGGCCGCATAGGGTCCTCTGAAGCAGATTAGAATGTGTTGAATGGTGTAATTAATCAACAACACCGTAACACTCAATTTGCTGTGACTTCTGATCACATTGCCATCATTTTAGCTCTGCAGAAGAAGAGCAGTTTGGGTGGCCGTGAACAAGAAGGACTGGAATCTGACTTAGAGAGGTCTCTTAGTTAAAAGAGAAGCAGATCTTATCTTTACATCCCTATGTGCTACATAGACATCAAAAGGCTGTTTCTTAAAGTCTTTGAAGCGAGATGGGTCTAACAATTGTCCTGTTCCTCATTCCCATTCCCAGAGGGCTGTGGGGTGGGGCTGTGGAAGATGCAGGTCTCCTGCCTCAGCCCGCCTTCCCAGCTGGCTGCTGTGCTCATTATCCAGGGTGGAGCGCCCCGGTGACACACCTCTACAGCATCTTGTTTTGGAGTGACTTGGTAGGAGTGCTGCGCTGAGCTGTGCAGCCCTATCCTGCATTTAACCATAGGGTTACATGAGTAGTAAGTCAGGTAGTTCAACCGAAGTTATTCAGAATATGAAGCACAGGTGATGCAATTACCAAACACACGCTGTGGGACCCCACTCCGTGGCCAGTTCTCTATTCAGTAATTGTCAGCGTGGTTTGACGTGGTTTGAGCAGCACACTCTCAATATGATGTATCACACTGTCCTTTTTTTTGAATCTCCCTTTTTTCATAATTTTTTGTAATATTACATGAGGAATTCCTGCAGGTTATTTTCTCTGTTTCCTGAGGTATGCGGTAGTAGCCACAATCTGACATTACATTACATTGCATTCTTTACAGTACATAAATGCAATGTCCTTAATGTCCATGTACTAGTAATCCCAACGGGCCCAGGCAAAGTGAGCCCTACTTTTGTAGATATTTAGTTTGAATTTATGTCTGTCCATGCCCCAGCAAGCTTACAGTTTAGAAAAAGGAGACAAAATGGAAAAGACACATAGAACAGGTTGAATAGGGGGGATTCCTCTGTAGGTTTATTCTTAATATTGATATCAGTCTTTCAAACTATAGTAAGGGATGTTATTGATGAGAAGTGATGGGAATGGGAAGGGAAAGACAGATAGTGGCACAGTAGTGTGAAGGGAAAGAGCAGAAAGAATGAATTTGAGTCAGAGAAGCTTTTGGTGACTGAGTTCATAGAAATAATACAATAGAAAGTGGAGAAAAAGTCCATGGTCAAATCACATGAGGAGTCAGTCCAAAATTTCCAAATAGGTCGCTGATGTTTGCTGGCAGCTTTTAACTTCAGCTGGAAGAAAAGAGCCTCTTTTCTCCACAAACCAGAATTAATCTGTAATGCTTTTCTCCTCCAACTCAAGTGACTTGTGTTAAGAGGGCAGCTTTCAGACAAGGACCTTGGACCGAATTCTGTTTGGGTCCAGTGGAAGATTTCCAGCTGTATTTTAAAGCACCATTCACCTCTTGTGTCTGAACTGTTAATTTGCAGTGGGGTCACTCCCAACTTCCACTACTGCTAGGACATTAATGGTCTAAATAACTGCACCTGCTATGTTAATGAAAGTGTGCAGAAAAGCTCAAGTAATTTAGAAAATTATGTATTGTGTTGGGGTGCCAAGAAGGACAGAAAGGTACAAGTGGCAAGAAGTTGGTCAAAAGAAATGCGGATTTCAGATCACTTGCTGTATTATTGCCACAGTGTAAGCAGTGCTGCTAATGCTTTCAGTATTTTACTCACTGTATTCAGCTTTGTAGTTGAATGTGTTGCAGAGTGGGAGGGCTTTTTGACTAAGAGAAGGAACTGAGATAATGTTTATTTTTTTAAAAGTCCTTCTTATTATTTTGCTGGCAGGCTTTTAAGGTTGTGAGATTTGTTTAAGACCAATCCCTAGCAAAAAAAATAGGTCATTACACATCTTTGGATCAAAAAATCACAGGAAAACAGGACTGGAATGGACTTCGAGCAATACATTCCTTGCTCCAGTCTGCAAACATGTATACCAATATGATTCCTGATAAGTGTTTGTCTAACCTGTTTTTGAAATCCTTTGCAGCCTCCTCAAGCAATCTATTCAAGTCCTTATTATGCCTACTGTTAAAAGAAGCCATTTCTAATGTCTAACCTAAACCTCCCACCTGCAGTTCACACCCATTCCTTTTTATCGGGCCATGCTGGGCATGAAGAACAGCTTAATTCTCTTCCTCTCTGCATCCATCTTTTATGTATTAGATAATGCTTGCATTCTCCTGCATGTGCCTTTTTCTGTGCATCTGGACTTGGATGAATATAGGTTAAAGAAAAAAAAAAGAAAAAAAAATCCCATTTCTGGCTGAGACAGTCATTTTAGCTGCTCAGGCAGCAAATGGCTGAAATGGAGGAGTTGGAAAATGCTGGGCAGGGCAGGGTGATTTGCTTAAGGCAATCTGAGGCCCTGAACATAGTGCATGAGAGAGAGGCTGGTGCCTGCCATGTGTTGCACATCTCTCATGACAGTGCCTGTTTGGCATTTCTGTCTCACCTGCCCATGTCTCAGCCTGCATCTCTCACCCGCCACCTGAACTGTGGCCAGGAACCATAGGTGCTTCTGTGGAGCCTGATTTTCAGGGATTAGGTTAGTTCTCTGCTTCCATTTTTAGTTGTCTCCATTTTTGAACTCAGAGATGGGTAAGAAAAAGTAGGGAATGAGAAATGTGGCAGCTGGTAACTGACCCATGCTCCTTAATTCAGCCCTCAAAAGTCATACTCTAGGAGAGATCCATGAAATACCTTCCTCCTTGTTTCTTCACATCTTACAGGTCCTGGCAAAGATCCCCGAAACTCTGTTGTCCAGAATTATCTCAAACATGAACCCCTGACTGCTCTTAGCATCTGCTCCAGACCAGTATCCCTTAGCATGGGTACAACAGAGACTTCCCAAGTATCCTGCAGACATTTCAGGCACTTTGGAGCACCAATCCTTTGGCTGTCCACTCCGTCTTCTCCCAAATGTCCCAGCCTTTCCTCATGGATCATTTGGATCATCTATTTGGTGATACTGTCTCTGTAATTGCAAGTGGTTTACTTGGTGCTGCCTACGCTTTGGATGCACAGAGCGGCTCTCCAGTACTCCAGGTGTGAGGCACACACGTGGGTGGGTGAAATCCTCATCTCGTGGGGATTTTGTGGGGTGAACGCTGCTTTGTCTCTTTGGGGCTGACAACTGAACGAAGACACGGAGCAGTTCGCATGATTTAAAGCTGTTGTTCGCAAACCTGAATAGTCACTGGAGTCACATTTTCTTTTCTGTGATGAAGACCAGTAGCTTACTTTTAAATTAAGAGAAGTTACGTTCTTCTGCTAGTTGTGTGATTCTGAGAGCTGGGACCTGAAGCATAAGGCTATAGTACTATTTTTACTGCCAAAATATTTAGAGTGAGTGGGATTCTTATGAAGTGGAGAGGAAATAATTGTTTCTCATGTCACTTAATTTTTGAAAGAGAAGGCCTGTGGAAATTTTTCCTCAAGTCCATGAAGTCTAGAATTGCCTCATTCCACTCCAGTAGTGAACTTCACAAATGTGCAGTATGACAAAATCTTATGTGTAGGCTAAATTTGAAAAATAAATCTCCATTTTGCTACGTTTTCTAAAATAACACGGTTTGTATTAAGTCTGGGGGTTTTTTTATTGAGGAAGCCATTTCCTCGACTTGGAATGGGAGTGGGTATTAACGTGACAGGTATAGGAATTGGTATTATCTCTGATTATATGAATCCCTATTGAAATGAACCTGGAAAAGTCCCTCAAGTGTTTTCTGTTGATAACTGTGACACCCAGTGGTTATTTAAAGAAGTATAAAAATGTAGTACAGTAGGATTGCAGTGAATCTAAAGGCTGCACAAAATATTGAGGTTTATACAATAAATGTGTGCTTTTATAGTAGTACTCTTTTCTTTGGTAATGTGTACAGACAGTAAAAATAAGCTGTTTTAGGAGTTGTGAGGCTTTATTCCATTAAGTTTATGTTTTGCCATATTTAAAACACACACACACACATATATACATATATTTGTGTATTTACTTGTACAAAGCTTTTTAATACATTGTGGGGCTGAGGTTAGGGTCAGGGTTTCACTCTGGTGAAACACTGACAAAAAGTAGCTATTAAGTATGAAATGGCTTTTAATTCTTGTTGGGGAGAAGCTGGCTCAGAAGAAGTCTGGGAGATAAAGGAACCTTGTTTCCTCTCCTTTGTTTGCCACTGACTCATTGTGTGGCTTAGAACAAATTGCTTGTGTGCATGGCTGATAAGTGCTTCAGTCAGTCTGTTCATAAAGGTGCACGGTGTAATTAGTATTAATCTAGGTGGCATTCACCTCCAACCATTTATGCCAGAGTCAAGAATGATTAAATTATATGCCGTGTATAATGCCTCATATTTATATTCCAAAGCATAATATTACTTTATGAGCTGTGTTTTATTAGGGAGCACTGAATACGGATTTACTCCCATATACCTGGTAAATGATAAATTAAACCCTATTGTTTAGGGATCACTGACCATTAAATATTTACTCTTGGTGGCATGTTTAAAATAAAGGAATGCTGTCAAAATTCAGAATATCTAATTGCAGCGGACCACGCAGCAGGTGCCCATTATAAATATATTACTATGTCTATTGTTTGGGAATCAAAAAAAATCTATTTTGTCGGGGAACCACTGAAGCTTTCTCTTAGAGGTAAGAAGAGTTACACAGCAAAAGGAGCGATGTCAGAAGGCATCCACTTACAAGCCTGGAGATTAGGTAATGCTGCAAAGTCAGTTGCTGCCTAAGGCCCTGTCTTGGCTGCATTAGCTGTGGTTGTACTGCCTGCCTCAGCAGTGCTCTTCAGCTCCCCGAGTGTGTGCCTTGTCTTCATCCAGAACTGGGGTGACGTCTGTATTCCCATCCTTTATTCATCTCTACCCTACCCAGTTTTCATGCAGGGAAACTGCAGCCAGAAAGAGAGAAATGAGACATTCTGGCAAGTCCAGCCATATCAGGGTGAGGAGAGAACCAAGACACACACACACACACACACACACACACACACACAAACACAAGCTGAAAGGCTGTGCTGCAGCATCACTTTGCAAGAACATCATTATTATCTATTTCACACTATTTTTTAAATTTTTATGATCATCAGTGTTTCATATTTAAGAAGATCACATGAAATACTGGATTGTAGTAAAATCCTTAAATGCTGAATTCAGGATAAAAATACCTTAAAACAACTGCACGTGTTGGAGCTAAACTTGTTTATCATGAAAAAAAAACAGGTTTTGGATGTCATTACTTGGAATTCTGTAACATTTAGTAGTTCTTGTTTCACACCTGCTGCTCCGGTCTTTACAAGGACACAAAGAGATGGAAACAGAAGAGTGAAAATGAAGTAATGCTTGATGAAGTGCATTGTTTACTCTGCTGCTAACAGATTGTCACCTGTGGTTGTTAACTGCAGGATGAAGAGTGTTTTTGTCTTCCAGCTTCTGATAAGAACAAATATATGTGATAGAATGTTGTTCTAACGTAAGAATATATGCTGGTGCTTACTGATACGCTAACATATGTATACACTTGGCTCAATCCTGATTTAGTCTCCAGAAGGAGATGGTGAACAGATCTTTTGCTCTTCAACCTATCCCTGAAATATGGATATGCAGAAATTTGGTTTTGCTTGGTGTCCCTCCACTGTTTATTCTATACTCAAATGACTTGGAATTCTGGCTCTGGGTCATTGATGCCTCCTCTTGGTTTGGTTTTTTCAGTTATACGTAGCTCATTTCAATCCTTCCTCTGGTTTGATTGGTTGGTTGGTTGGTTGGGTTGGGTTTTAGCCTTAAAAAGTTTGATTTTATTCCTCAAAGACTGGACAAATCATGTTAGAAACCAGTTTGTCTTCTGCTTTGTTTATAGCATGTTTTGCTAGCCAGCATAAACAAAGCCTAGGGCAATTTGCCATCCTATTCTAGACAGGATGTCCAACAAGTGGAGTAAGTGCAAAGTCTTTTATTTACACTGTGAACTGAGTTTGGAGTTTTTTGCTTCCTTGTTCTGGATTCTTTGTCCTAAAAGTGATTTCTTATCCTCTAAGAAGAAAGCTACAATTTACAGTGCGCAAATCTGCATTTTTAGGCAAAAGAAGATCCAGATATGTAGTAGGTGGAAGAACTGTATCCCAATACTTGGATTACAGGAAAAATAGTATGCTGAGAGAAGTCTGCCATGTATGTTGATATTTTCCTTAGTTTTAGTTTCTGTGTTGGGAAGAGCATACTTGAAAGACATGAGCAGCGATGTGTTTTATCCCTTCCCACACACTGGGGCTTGACATGCCCTGGAAGAGAGTCTCCTAGTAATTGTTATTAGTTGCTGTGATGCAACACTCCAGTGGCTCATGAAATGTCTCTGGTGTCTCACTGAAACGGAATGTTTCAGATACAGACATGAATATCATAAAAGACACTTTTCCCAATAAAGCTACACCCCTGCTGATTAGCCAGTGCCCTGAGGTCTTGTGATAATAAAACCTGACTTAAGCCTCCACACTCATCCCTCTGCACACCTCCCTCCTGTGTCAAAGCAGCTCTTCCAGCACTCAAGTTCATTTCAATAGTTAAAAATTGGCTCCTCGCTCTCAAGAGTATCGATGTCTGGCTCTTTGCAGGTGGTGGCTGCTAGACATGCACATTAATTTATTAATTTCAGGGAGAAAAACAAGAAAAGGGGAGAAAGAAGAGAGCTTAGGAGTGGAAAAAGAGCAAGGAGGTGGCTGCAGGAGCAGCCCCACAGCCTAGTAGTAGGGTGAGCCACAGTGCTGTGTCAGGAGATCAAAACAAGTGGATCCACCCTCATAATCTTCTTCTTGCACAACCCCTGACATGGCTGTGTGTGGCTGTGTTTCACCCTGAAAAAAGAGGTGAATAGAGGACAGACCACTGACTTAACATTTAGAGGAGATAGAAGTGAATTTTTAGGCAGTCCCTGCAGCCCCTTCACTGAGTAAACTGAGGAGTATAAAGGATGTAGCAAGCAAGTTGATTTTGTATCAGGGTGCAACTAATTTAATAGTTACCAGACCAAACTCCTGCCTTCTGCTGTTTTGAATTCTGAGGTATGAAAATAAAATGTGTGAAGTACAAAACAGGATTTCTAGATAGTGGGAGTGAGCAAGATTTTATTAAGGATGTTTGTTTAAATACTGCTACAGCAGATGTAATACAGATCATACCGTCTCACTAAGTCACAGGAGTTCAAGAGTTGAAAATGGCCATTTGAAACTTGTGTGTATAAATAAGTGTCACAGAAACTGAATAAATTCTTTTCTCTTGAAGTTGTGAACCTTCTCAGACACTGCAAATGACAGAAATTTCATCTTATCCACCAGTAAGCCTTTCCAGAACAGTCAGTGACTCACAGATTCAGTGTCAGTCCTAAAAGCCTTGCAACCTGAGGAGAATATGAAATGATGAAGCATCCTCTGCTGCACATCCGCTTGAAGTACAGCATAATGCTGTTTTAGCACCTGTGATTTCAGGAATACAGGCACCAGTCTCAAGTCACTGAACACCCCTGTTGTGGCAAGACAGGACTGTCCCTTCTCTGTGGAGTTTTTTGTTTGTTGTTTTTTTTTTTCTTTTTTTTTCCATCTTCAAGCACAGATAGCCAAGGGAGGAAGTAACTGACTGATTGATTACTTGTGACTACTGAACGAAGGCCTCTTTAAAGAAATGTCTTTGAGCTTAAGCAGACAAAGTTAGCCTGTTGATTTCCAGTAGGAAATCACTTAAATAGATATTCTTTCTGGAAAAGTCCTGTCTGCTGCTTCGCAGCAGCTCAGATGGAGCACTGTGCTTTGTTTCATCATCACTTGCATTGTGTAGTATTCCTGTAGGAGTGCAAAGAACAGGCAAGAGACCAAAGAGAAATTTTTAAAAGTTAGTGATATAATATCTTGGCCATTGATCACAGCAAGATTTCAACCCAGCTGTGCTGGAAATGTGCTCTGTTAGTTTGGACAAGCCATTGTACCCATTGGCACCTCATGGCCTTATTTGATTTACGACAGAAGTTTCATGATTAGCTTAAGCCAATCTGAGACTGTACTGCTGCCAAAGGGACATTCCTCCCCCTCTTACATCAGACCAGGCACCCACATGACCATACAAATAAACTGATCCAACTGAAAACCAGCCCTGGGGGAGAAAAAAAAAAGAGAGATTACTTTTTTAAGTCAGAAAGTTAAACAAGAAGCCAGAAGGTTGCTGGGGCTAATTAAATGGATGGACTGGCAACAAGCAGCTAGAGGGATGGAGAGGTGAGATGGCCACCTCTGAGGCAGTGGGATTCAGCAGGTGAGTCTCATTTGAAGTCCCTTTAGCATGTGGTGTGGCCCAAGAGGGTTTGCTCTGGAGCGAGGAGCAGGTTGTGCTGCCACCCCAGCAGCTGTGCTGAGTGCATTGGAGGGGTTGTACTTTGGGTTGTACCACTGGGCTTGTCCCATGCAGGAGCCTGCTGTACTGGGTGTGCTCCTGGAGCATCTTCCACTTCAGTTGGTAACACAAACTTGTGTAGATGCACCCAGTGTGTACCTGGGGGCACCACTGGTACTCGTATTGTTTGAGACTTGTAGATGCTCCCATCCTATGAAAGTATTTAGAGTCTAAGCTCTCCTGTTTGGGGGTGAGAGGCAGGAATATAGCAGAGCCAGTGCTGAGCAAGAAAAGAGAGACCACAAGGATTTAATGTGGTTTTATCCCCACAAGAGACCGAGTCTTTTCTGTGGTCCTGCTTTGAAGCAATGGAGGTGTGCCAAGGCTGAAGCTCAGCTCTCTGTGTGGTTCCCATTGGCCATGGTGCACTCTGTTTTTCCTCTTTGTGATCATTCCCAGCATAGAGCTCTGCTCTTCTCAGCTCCTGGGTGCTTCACCAAAGCACTCTGTGAACTCACACTCTAGTTTAAATGTGCCTTTTTGAACAGCATCCTTAATTTGCCCTTTGGGGGTGTTTAGTGCAGTTTGGTGTGTTTAATCACTTGCTCATATTTTTCATGGGTCACTGTGGTAGTAAAAGACAGCAGGGGGCACCAAATCTGCATAATTCTGTTAAAATTGCAACATCTAGGTCCATGCTCATAAAATTTAAGTTATTATGCATACGTTCAGTTTAACTTCTGGAATTTCATTCTAGCACAGATACTTTCTAAGATACCTCCTTGCTTCTCAAGAGTTGCAGTGATGGAAGTTGGGGTTGAATTTCCACAAAAGTAGAGATTTGGGCCAGTACCAGACTTTTCTCTTGCCAGTTGTCATCCCATTTCCTTCCCTACTTAGTGCTGTAGGCTCCAGAGTTCATGCCCAGGAAGATACTGTCTCTAATACTGATTTCAGGAAGCTGTTTGTATTTGCAGAATTGGATTAACTGAAGGCTTTGCTTTTCGGCTCCAAAGTATCCTGATATTGGCATTGTGAAAAGATTTTGTGCTGAAATCAGTGTTGGAATTTCTAAAGGACTTCTCAGTGGCCATGCAAAATGTTTTCAAGCCTAGAATAAGCAATGTAGCTGCCTCTGTTCTTTTGGAGAAGCTGCAACTCAGCGTTCTTACTGGTTTTTGAGAAAAAATCCTCTACAAAATAAAAATGAAACACAGAATATATTCTCTCATGGTTCTTTGAGTATTGGTTTTAAAGTAATCTGTGAACATGGATCTGATTCAAAAGCCTTCCAAATATGATTGGTTCACACTCATGGAACAGTTGTGGGTACACTCAGAAAAGTAAACCCTATTTTTTGTGTATATAACACGTAAGTATTATTTGTATTTTGGAAGTGCTTCAGGGTTGGATCCTCATTTGATAATATACAAAGAAAAGTAACATTGCAGTTGGACAGACAGTTTGAGAAATCTATTAATTGTGAGCTACCAGTTGTGTATTTCTGTAACAGACAAGGAGCAGAAACACACTCAAGCCTTGCTGAGATGGTCATCACATGATTTTTTTTCCTGCCTTGCATGCCCAGTCCTGGATTTCTATTCTCCTAAATTTAAAATCCTTCTTTGAAAAATCAGACCAGAAAGAGAGAGAACGAGTCATGCAACTAGGAAGAGAACCTAGGTCTGAGATACGACTGCTCATCCTGTAGCTTCTGGTAAGTCATTTAAATGTCAGATTCATAAAATAATTTGGTTATTTGAATTGTAAGTTCAGCTGGGTAGATGCATGCCTAAATAAGTAGCATTTATAGGCTTATTTATCTACTTTAAATGTAATCACTCATTGGATAAAATAGGCAGACAATAAACCTGCTAAGCTTTCCAGAACAGCACGTTCTTACAGGCAATTGCTATTGTTTCAGTCAGCAGGAAAAGGACATATTGGTCAGATGACCAGTACTAGGTGAGAGCAATTAATGTGCACATTAACAGCTTGGTAAGTGTCTAACAGCACCTGTCCTGCTCTGTGCTGAACTGATGGCACACGCTCCACTGATCTGTGCGTGTACAGTCCGCCCAATATGTTGGAATTCAGTGATTTGGGCAGATCTGAAATGTCAAAAGCGGGAGCTAGAAATCAAGTGTGATTTCCTCCAAGAAGATACCACTGGATTACTCTTCATGATTGTTTTACTGAGCATTTTCTCTTTGGGTTCACAAATCTTGTATTTTTGATAGTGTGGTTTCACAGATTCGCTGACCTTACAGCATTGTTGTGAAGAGAAGTACATTAAATACTGGGAAGAGTACTAATACTGTCATAATGGGGATTGCATAAATATCTTCTGTAGATAGACTCTACATTACCATTGATTTCTTTAGAGCAAGTTTACACCCCTGAACTTTTGGCTTCTCAGAACAGCAGGTTAAAATAATGATTTCAAACCCATATTTTACAGTCACCAGTCAAAAATTGTGTAAGGCTCTAAATAATAGATTTGGATGGTTCCTTAATCATCTGTAGGGTTGCTGTGTTTTTTCTGTCTCCATAGCTCTTAAACCTTGTCAGCTGGAACATCCCTGGAAGTGTTCAAGGTCAGGCTGGATGGGTTTTTGAGCAACCTGACAAAGCAGAAGATATCCCTGCCTCTGGCAGGGGGCTTGGGCTAGATATCTTTGAAAGACCCTTCCAACCTAAGCCTTTCTATTATTCTATAACTTAGATGTGTTGGGTAAGGTAACGAGTCTCTGGTTTGTAATTTGTAACCAAAATCTAGCTAAACATCCAAGTCTTGGACCTTGGATGCTGTGTGCATGACAGTTTCAAAGGTAGGTTGTGGAAGCATGGTTTGGTTGGCATTTTTTACAATACCATTCATATCATGTTGGGAACATGCGAGTTTAGTGATGTATTCTCACTTTAATTTTTTTACCTATGGAAAAGTCTTTCTAACTCCTAATTTAAATCACTTTTTGTAGTTTTAGACCATTGCATTTTACCCTGTCTGTGGTGGTTAGAGAATATTATATTTCCACACTCACTACTGCTTTACATTTATGTTTTCATGTGTGTCTCCAGAGTTTTCTTTTGGTGGAATGAGCTCGGTTCTTTCTGCCTTATCTCCAAGGCCAAGAGCTCTAATATCTCCTGAATTATCTCAAATACGTGCATGCAGCTTTCACAAGTGTAATGTCCCAAAATGTCACTACTTCACATCTTCAGTGCTACATTTTGGTTTATGCATCCCAGTACAAGGTTTTCTGTTTTCATTCTGGGTTGATATTACTCCGTTTGTTCCATTTGTGATAAAACATGCAGCTATTTTTCTGAGTACTGCTGCATCGTGTTGGGAAAATGCAGCTGGTTTTGCTAACCATAATTCATCATCAAAGTGGAAGGATTCTGCACACGGGATTGTGTAGGATTCTGCCTCAGGTCTAGCACTAGTCAAAACTACCATAAATATTTTGGATAACATGGTAGAGAAGATGATTAAATAGCATCCAGCCATCAGCTGCAGAGGATCCCTTAACTGCCTGTGGAAGGGTAGGATGTAAATTGAGAATCATCATGGCAGTTCAAGAAGTCAGTGTGAAAAATATGCACAACTCAACAAATTAAAATGAGAGCTGCTTCATTTAGGTAGGAATAATTAAATACACAGTAACAAAAGTGGGAACAATCAGCGCTGTGAAACAGATTGCAGAGCTAGCATATATAGCTTTAATTGCTCATTCTTTTTCCCAAAACCTGTTACTTTGTTATAGAAATAATTTTGTTCAATTTCATACAATTTTCCTTTGATTAATCATTGGTCCTTGCTACTCTTTTATTGCTCTCTTCTGGTTACTCATTTAATTTTAATCAAGAGAAAAATAATGGAATAAAGAATTAAACATGCCAAAATGTTGACCATTCCAAGGCTATTTCTTTTTCTTAAGATGGTTTTTATCTTTACCAGTCTCTGGAACCTCATCTGTCTTTCAGGATTTCTCAAATATGTAGCCAATCTGAGATTAAAACAACTTCTGAAATACAAACCAGACTGGAAATGTGTGCCAGTCTCCTTAAATAAACTCGCTTTCCTGGAGGGACATTTCATGCATGTCTCAGACTGTCTCACAATGTTCTATAGTATTTGAGAAACATTTTTATTGCTGTCAGAGATAGTAAAATATTACTTTTTGTGGAAAAGCACATTTTCACAGTATGTAGAGATGCCATAAAACTTGCCTATTGAAGCAGAATCTCATTTAAGAAGTTGTGTGGACAGAAGGGAGAATGTCTGCTGTTAGCACTTGTGAATTTGACAAATACTCAGATATGAAGTGGTATGGTGATCCACTTTCACAATATAATATGACAGTAAATTCAGATACCTCAAATTTTCAGGGTTTGGGATTCACATATGATGTTCAGAGACAGAAGACACTAAATAAGTTAAAAAAAGAGACTGCATAAAATGAGTTTATACAACTATGATCTGTGCAGCTTTGGACTGAAATACAGTCAGGGAATTGCTCTTGGTTTATCTGGAGACTCCCCTCAGTTTGGTTTCACACCTTGCCTAGGAATTCAAATAAGCTGAATGTATCTTTGCCTTGCAGCAGTGTTGAATTAATGTTCCTACAACTGGAATTTCTAAACTCAAAGTTATCTTTTTAAAGAAGACCCTGGCTGTGTAGTGGCGAACGATGGAAGATTTCATGCAGTTTCCATGCGCTTTTGTAGTTAACAGCATATTTTTATTGATTTAAAATAAAGTCCTACACCTGACAACAAAGAATATTGATAAATATGATCAAAGAGCTGCAAACGGTCTAATGTATTTGGGTTCAATTCTGGCCTGACAGCTCTGCAGGATGAAATAATCCACGTAGGATAATTCCGGAATGGGTAAAGGCATAGACAGTCCCCAGTGCAGTCTCTGGATTTTAGTGTGGAGGTACCATTTGTTGGAGCAGAAGGATAATTAAGTTTCTGTTCCTCTTCGCTTGCACCACGATGATTAGCAGGGGAATCTCATGCTTCTGAGTTTTGCAAGGCAGACACTTTTCTGGTAAGAATTGAATTTGCTCATTTCAGGCAGTCTGGTAAACAACCATCAGAGGACAATTTCTCCCAGCCGCCGTGCCAGGCTGGCAGCAGTGAGGGCACACCTTGCCATGCTCAGCTCTCTTGGTTCCTCAGGTGAGTAGTTAGTTAGCAGGCACATCAAACTGTTTACTCAGCTACCTAAGGTCATTTGCAGTGATTCTGCCTTCCTTCCTTGGGATGCACTAGTTCGTCCTCTTCAAGGTGAAATGAGCTCAGTAACACCACTGTGGACGTAGTTCATCTTAATTAATTTTCCTAATGACTTTTGTTACTTTTGGGATATAATTTTTTTTTCTTTCTGGGCATCTATAACTCTGTCAGTCTGCTCCAGCCACCTGCCCCATTTATGGGCATTTTAACAGAAGGAAGTTAATAGAAGCTCACAATGGGTGTGAATTTCCATTTCACTAATTCACACTATTCTTGCTGGGGACACTTCAGTGTTAAAGGAAAAATAGCTTACAGTACTTTCAAAGCAAGATTACTTTCTCCCAGCAAGACAAAGTGGCCTTAGTGGGAACTAGGGCAGCTAAGCTGCAGTGCTTGGAAATTTACACCCTAATTATCACAAATTAGCTTCTCCATCCGGGCCAGAACGAGTACGTGAAGAAACTCAGAAGGTTGTCCAGTGTGTTACCTTTTCCTACAGGATGATCTCCACTGAGTGCACGTGGGTCATACTGAGAGCATCGCAGTGGAAAACCCTTTTGCAGTTCAAATTAGCAAAAGTGCTTTCTGATTTTCAGTTACCTGAAAGTTCAAAGTACCCCTCAGAAGGCAGCATGCATGTAAATTACAACAGTAACTGATGGATTGGAAAGACCAGTACTGCTAAAATGTCGTGTTTGCTCCCATTTCAAGCCTGAGTCCCCCAGCTTGGCTAGCTTTGCTTAACTGAACAGCTTTGCTTGTGTTAATTGCTTCAATGGACACCGAATTATTGTCACTAAAATGAATGCTTCAGAAGCCGAAATAACCCCTCACTGGAATACTTGTTGAAAAATACTTTTCTTTTAGAAGAATATGTCCTCAAAGAAAACCTGCCTGGGATTCATTTGATTTTGAGAGTTGCTTTTCTTGCAATCCAAAGCAAACTCTTACAAAATCTGTTAGGGAAGAAAAAAATAAATTAATTTCTGTTATGTGTTGTTTCACAGCAGTTTATAGGTCAACAATTTATGTAGCCCAGTCAGCAGGAAATACACATATAGCATCTACTTCTCTGAATCAGAGAGCTGGCTGATGTCAAGGTAATTACATTGATAGAAGGCTGTTGCTGGTTCAAGGAGATGAGAGCTGAGTTTCTCTATAGAAGAACTAAATGCCTTCAAGAGAGAATAAGACTCTGTGTGTATGAGTTCATGTGTGTGCAACACTTGTGAGTCATAACAGTTTCTAAAAGGCTGTTTAACTTTCTGAAGCTGATGTGAGTCATTGTTCTCTTCCCAGGTAATGACTAGTTAAGATCACATTTAGCTCTTCCATTTCTCTAGTAATCTCTGAGACCTGTGTTTCATTGATCTTCCAGTGAACAGCTGCTTCAGGGCTCTGAGTGACAAGTAAAAGCTTTATGAAATAACACAGATCACTCCATTTGGAGAGCATAGATGACTAGAGCTGGAACCTGTTACTGCTGAGCCACTTTTGTCACATCAAAGTGACAATTGGTTTAACAAAAGAAAACTTGAACTAAGTGTTTAATGTAGGTACAAAACATTCGGGATTGGGAAAAAGGCGACTTTGAATGACATGGAATAAAAATAGGCACAACAAGGACAGGTTTTTTACTTACGACATCACAAACTCTTTTTCTCCTAACTATTCCTGCAGTTAAACTGAGTATTTCAGAGGGCATCCTGAATATACTAAAGATCTAGACTCAAATGTATCTGACCTTTGTGGTTTAGGCAAGTTTATCTAGACATTTCAAGGTTACAGAAAGAAAAAGAATCACAGAGTGGGTCAAGGTGAGAAGGACCACAGTGGCTCACCTGGTCCAACCTCCCTGCTCAGGCAGGGTCATCCTAGAGCAGGTGGATTGTATCCAGATGGCTTTTGAATATTTACTGGGAAGGAGACTCCACAACCTCCCTGGGTGACCTGTTCCAGGGCTCAGTCACCTCCACACTAAGGAAGTTCTTCCTCATGTGCAGGGGGGCCTTCCTGGGTTCCAGCTTCTGCCCGTTGTCTCTTGTCCTATTGCTTGGCACCAATAGAAGGCAGAACAGAAATTGAAATACTTGCAATACAAAATGCACTGGAACCAGGATTTGAAAACTTCTCTTCTTTGTAAGAGATAGGTAAATTGCAGAGAATCACCATGTCTTGCTTGTTCTTCTTCAGACTGGAAATAAAAATATATTAGGATGTTAAAGCCAGGATGGCTAATGTATTAAAGGTTTATATTTAGAATAAAAATGATCTTTCAGCACAGCGTTCTCATGAGATTTCTTGCTAAACATGTTCCCAACTCCTCCATTGCCACCTCCAACCTTTTCTTCTGGTATTTTTCCAATTTACAATATGAATTCTTCAGTACTTGTTGTCAAATGCTAAAATAGTTTTTATAAGGGATTTTAGCTGAAGTGACTAGAAATTCTAAGTGATACAGAGTGCTATAATCATTAGTTTTACTCCTACAGTTAAAAATATCCCTATTTATGGGTTTTCTATTTTCTCTGGTTTAACATGAGGAATATGTTTCAAAGTTACAACATCTTAGGGGATCAGTTTGGAGAGGGTTTAAATTCAGTGTTTGATAAAGAGTTGTGTTGCTGATATGCTAATAATACAAATAAGGTTTTTTTGCAACTGATTAATTTCTTCATTTTAAATAGAGGTCAATCAAACATGATCCTAATTTAATGAGTTAGAGGACAAGGAGACAGGGCCATAGGGGTCCTGAGCTGACGGCAACCAGGCCATTCATACTGTCCCTGCAGCACATGCTGCTGTACACATGCATGGCCTCTCCTTCCTCCTCTCATAAAACTGCATCAAAAATAACTTTTCTGAATAAATACAGCCATAATTTAATGTTTTTGTATTCATTAGTCAACACTGTTCGTTATGCAGACCATATTGTAGCTATTCATTTATGCGTGCAAGTTAAAAATGACTAAGACCATTAATTCACTGAGAACACATATGTCAGTTTGGTGAAATACTGATCTTTTCCTAAATTATAGCAAAGACACCAGGTCTAGGTTTACTGCAGCAGATTGTTGTTTTTGGGACAGCAGGGATGAGCATTCAGTATTAGTCTCAGTCCAGAAAGACAAAGAGGAAGAGCATTTGGTTTAATAGGAGATAATTTAATCATCCTCTGAGAAGGAGAACTTTTGAAGGGTATCGCATATTTGACTTTGTTCTGGCATCTCTGTTCAGAATGATGGAGCCATGGGGTGTGATCTGATACAGCCTGCAGTGGGTGGGAGCACCAGCAGGTCTTGATTAACAGAGTAGTACAGGCTCAGGGGTGGGAAAAAATGAAACATTGTCAAAATCAGAGGAATCTGGCCCAGAATGTTATTTCAGCGTTTGGAGGAATGCATGTCTTATGCAAATTGTCTTATTAGAGGTCTGCAGGGTCTTCAGTGACTGATGAAGGATTTCTTATGAGAAAGCTTATTCAGAAAATTTGTTATTCCTTTTTCATTCTTTTGATGAAATTCAGTTATTCAGAATTGATGAAGTTGTAACCCACTCTCTCTCCAGCTCAGACACAAATTAAATTCCTTCTTGGCAGGATTAAGCAATGTTAGCAAGAATTGCTTCTGTGTGCTTTCCATGTATTGATTTGAAGCAAAATAGGTAATGTCAAAGGCAATTAAGACTGTTTCAGATACACCATGTTAAGATCTTACTTTCTGTTCCCTTCATGGGCTCCCATTCTTATGTCGGGTTTCACCTCCAGACTAAAGGTCTTGAACAGTTCAGAAAAGTGTTCCGAGGAAAAAACCACAGATGCTATTTTGCCAATGCTGAAAACCTTATTACTAATTTATGGCAGGTTCCTGCCTTCCATGTATTGGAAGGACTTCACATCTGGAAGGAGGTAACTTTTGTAAGATGAATGTGACTTCTGCTGTTGCCATGGATAATTGTGGTTTTGTCTAATTCTAATCCTTCTGAAAATTCCACACATAGTTATTAGGAATCTGTTGAAATTATGCAAATCCTTTCCCCCATCCATTTCACTTTAAAGCAGGACCTCCCCTGCAATTGCTTTTTCCACTTGCTTTTTCTACTCTGTCCTGGAACCAAGGGCAGAGATCCTGTCTTTCTGGAGGGATTAGTATCCTGTCAGATATTTATTTCATCACTGGTAAGGAAGCAGTCTTGATGAGCTCCCAGGGGATAAAAGCTGGATTTGGAGGCGGTATGGAAGCGAAGGGCAGTAGATGGATCAGGCTGAGTCTATGAACTTTCCATGCTTTTAAAAGTGGATTTCAATAATATGCAGTTTATAGCCTGACAGGAACATTACAAACTTCACCAGGGACAAATGTAAAGTTGCGTACTAAGCAGGGAATATGCCCTGGCAATGAAACAGGCTGGGACCTGACAATTCTGCTGACGATGGCCTGACACAGGCAGTAGAACAGGTTGCCCAGGGAGGCTGGACTGTCTCTGCCCATGGAGGTTTTCAAGACTTGTCCAGATGAAGCCTTGAGCAATAAGCCTGACCTTGCATTTGTGCCTGCTTTGCGCAGGAGATCGGGCTAGAGATGGCCTGAGGTCCCTTCTGACATAAACTTTCCTATGATCTTACGATAATATACTTAAAATTTATTCATCCAGGTCCTACAAAAAAAGATGGGAACAGCTGGCAGTAAAATGAGATTATTGTCAGTGGATTTGTGAACTATCATATTCTTGGTATTTGAAAATGAGACTTCATTAACAAAATGTCACTTGCCTTTATTATTGCAAAGGTAACCTTTTGAAAATGAACTGACCATGAAATAA
Organism: Melanocharis versteri; assembly: GCA_013397845.1. Taxonomy (NCBI): domain Eukaryota; kingdom Metazoa; phylum Chordata; class Aves; order Passeriformes; family Melanocharitidae; genus Melanocharis; species Melanocharis versteri. The sequence continues at coordinate 276,905 of VZTG01001418.1, read as the reverse complement.
TAGAGTAATTTCATCTGGAATCTGCAGATAATCTGAAATAATAATGCATAAAGGTATGAAATGCTACTATTAATCTCTGTGGGATATTAGCAGTAAAGCCCAATGATGGTGATTTGTATATAAGCATTGTTAATAATTTAGTATTACTTAAGGTTCGCAAAAGAGAGAGTCACATATATTATTAAAAAATAATCTATGAATGAGAGCTCTCTACTGTAATTAATATAATGGCTTTTACTCTAACAGGCACTCAGTAATATGTTACACTTAAACAACAATAATGTAGCAATAATATATAAATCTTAAAACGATGAACTACTCTGGCTGAGGGTGTATCACCTTGTTGGTGTTTTTATGGTGATTTTAGCCTCTCACTTCAGGGACTACAAGCCTTATAAAGACTTGTCCTTTAGGTTTACCCAGTTGTGGTAATTATTTGAGAGTTGAAAGGACTCGTTAGCAGTCCCTTCTCATCTCTGATGCTGTTCTGTAAATTAGCCACTGGAAATTTCTTTAAGTACCTTCGAATTCTTTCATTATCTAGCACAAAAGGTCATTTCACATAAAATCAAGTGCTCTGAGACCTGCTAATTAAGGACATCCTGAACTCATGAGTCTATTAAATCTATTTTCACAATCTGTTTTCACAATTGGATGCTGTTTGTTTTTGAGGACTGTCTGCTGCTCACCAGATGTACTCTGTTATTATTTATCGAGTGACTGAATTTTTATGGTCCCTTCACGGAGGTCCTCACAAAGTAAAAAGCCATCCTTAAGTAAAAAAATCCCTGATCCTGTTTGTGCTTTGAGCTATGATCATACTTGCAGAGTGATAGCTTTGAAAATCAGCATCTCAGTACTACTTGGACAAAGGCAGCACCACCATCTATCCTCTTGTGATGACTCCATGTGAAACTGGGATCAGACTGTATTGCAGTCATATTTTTCAACAAATATGCAAAGTAAAGAGAAACTCTTTCTGTTTACAAGCACCAAATCCAAAGACAGATAACTAGCATTCCAAAATTTAATCTGCTCAAGGAAAGCAAGAGCCCTCACAATCTTTTGTAAAACCCTTTTTTCCACAGGTTTAAAAATGTACCGTCACGATCTGTTTGGGGGTACTGTGGGACACAGCCTATAAAGCCAGCTCATGCAAAAACTTGTGCTAGGAACTGTTGTCAAGCTTGAAGTGCCTTGCGTACCCATCATCAAATATATTTAAAAGAAAGAGCCTCTGTGAAAGATGAGAGGAGAGAATACAAACCCTTTTTTAATCAATCTGAACAGACTTTACTTTCCATTTCTTACCGACTTTCTACTTGGTCTGCAATTCATCTCATGGTTCAGCTTTCTGACTATTTTTTCTGTTGCATTCCTGGGTTACAGGTGTGAGCCACGGAGAGAAAGCAGCAATCCCTTCTGGAAATGGCTTGAGAATACCATGGAGGAAGCAGGAGCATTGGTGAGATTTTGAAGATGGAAGAGTGAAAGATGAGGTGCTAAATCTGAGACTGTGGCTGCTAAAATGAGCTGCTGAACATCAGAGAGCAGGAATTACTGCATTTCCTAAGAGTGCTGCAGAATCTCTGAGACTTTTATTTCTAGTAATAGAAAAGAAATCCACGTGTGTCTCAACGTGTGGATGTAATTTTGTTTATTTAGGGAAAAGAAAATAACAGTTTTTGAAAGCAACAGTTTTTCATAAAGGCAAAGTATATTTCATATGTATAAAATATGTATCCTATGCTCTGTGTTTATCTGGTTTGCCCATTCCAGATCCCTTGAGCAGACAATGCTGCACCCTCAGCTCCCACACCCTCCATCCTGGCCTCTGTGCTGTGCATTATTTCAAAGGAGCACAGCTGGGTGCTGGACTGTAATTTCTTATGCAGCTCAGATCAGGTCCATTAGTTTATTTGAAGGTTAGGACCAAGACCATAGAAGTGGATGAGGAGCTAATAGACAGGCTGGTGTTCCTGCTGTATTCATGGAGGCTTAAACCAGGGAGAAAATAGTCAGGCACATCCATATTATTTTCGCCTTTTGCTTCACGATTTGCAGTAGTCTCATTCATAAATGACAAAGAAACAGCTCTCTGCTGTGAGGTCCTCATACCACAGAGAGCTGTAATGAGTTTGTAACGAGATGGGGATAAGGAAGACTTTTTAGTGATTAATCAGACAAATCTCTGAGTGCAAATCAGAGATGTGCTGAGTGAAGGGTATATCTTTCCATCACTCTCCATGGCTTAAACATCTGAGGATACTTAAAGTATTCTCATGGTATTATGTAAGAAGAACTCAGTAAGACAAAAATTTCCTAAATGCATCTTTATGGATTTTTTGTCTTTGCTCTATGTCAGAAACTTCTGTAATTTGACAGCCACTAGCAGTGATTAATGGCTAGCAATATGTCTAGGGGCAATGTATGTTTCAAAGTCAGTATCAGGAAACACTGTGTGATCTGGGAAGTCTTTGGCTGAGGAACTCTCTCCTTGCAAAATCAGAAACAAGTATTTTGCCTGTGTGCTCCTTGAAGCGCTCCAATAAATGGCTGGGATATAAGTGAAGACAAGAGTGAAAAACAGGAGAATATTTACCTTGGGGTGTGGTGCTAAACTGAGATTTAAGGGTTGTTTCTGTTTTGGTCTTTTATGATAGCTACAATGTATTTATATTTTTCATAGGTATGCATTTATATTTGTGGAGGTGTATACATGTAAGTGCTCCAGAAAGAAATGTTTTATTTTCATTTTCTTAGAAGCATCGGGTGTTTTCTGTGTTGAATCTTATAGGTAATATATATCCAGATATTAAAGTAACCATGGCAAAATAAATTAATAAATATTTCCAAAGACGACTCCTATACCTCATTTACTGTTCTTTTCAAAATATGTGGTTATGAATAAACCATTTACTTCCACAAGTATACGCTCTGCAGGATTTCAGATACAAAAAAATTAAAAGGTCAGACAATTACAATAAATAGGTTTAGTGCATCCCTGTATGACATAAAGCTCATTTCTATTTGCCATGTTCTGTCCTTCTTAATTAAAACATCAGACCACACGTACAGTCTGGAGCAGCTCAATTATGAAAAGTTAGAGCCATCAGTTTATTCCTGATTGGTTTATTAATTACTGGCCTTGACTCTTGACTCAAATCAACACTCTTCCTCAGGATAAAAGTGCATATTCTGTTACAAATAATATACTGTACTTTTAAACAAAAACGTATTGGAAACATTTACAAAGAAAGCTTCCACTGGACTTGGCTTTGATGGAATTATGATCTCTTGTGCCATGAAGTCTGACTTTCTGGTCACTTTGCCAGGTGACCACTGGCAAATTTCTAAACAGTGTTGTTACTGAATTCCTTTAGTCCATAAAAGGAATGAAAAAAATGCTATGAGCTGAAATTCTGTTTCCGTTTTGTAAGGATGTTTCAAATACATAAATTTCATCCATGGTATTCAAGATATTTTTAAATGGGACTTCTGATGGTTCTGTGGTATTTTCTCATGAAAACTTTCTGCTCGCAAACCTGCTGTATTGTGCCAGCTGATATGCTCTAAAGAAGTGGAAGAACTTCTGACGGCAAATCTAAACCAAATCTGCAGAAATGGCTAAGTTGTGTCTGGAGACACTGTGGATCCCGTTAAAGACAAGAAACAAAGGTATCCATCCTTTGAAGATAAGAGATGGCAGGAGCTTGCTCTTCCTTTGTTATTTTACATGTGTACTTCAGCAATTTGGACATTGCATATACCTGAAAGCCAGCAAGAGCACTTTCCCCATTGGTGGCAGTTAAGAAAGGCTTTATTTATTTACTCCAACAGTAAATGCCTTTTTCATCTGATGGGAAAGGGCAGACTGATCCCGCTTTGCTGAGCTACTCTGCTTTGGTCCATGAGCTCTTGGGCTGGGTTCCTGTCCCCTCTCCATCAGAGGACGGACACTCCACCGCTGGTCCACCCACTGAGCCTGGGCCACGTTTCCAACTTAACTGACCCTGAAAGGGAAAAAAAAAACTTCAAAAACCCCCATCAAAGCACTTCAAGTTTAGGCACAAAATTATCTTCTCAAGATTTGGCCTGAACTGATCTCAGCCTACGCTCCTTCCTCTCACGCTGTCGTGACAGGATTTCAGTCAGAAACACGCGGCTCTNTCCCGCCCGGCGGAGGGGGCGCGGAGGGCTCTCCCCGCCATGGCCTTCACCTTCGCCGCCTTCTGCTACATGCTGTCGCTGGTCCTCTGCGCCGCCCTGATCTTCTTCGCCATCTGGCATGTGAGTACCCCAGCCCCGCAGCCCCCGCGGCGTTGGCGGCTCCAGCCCCGGTGTGGGGGGTCGTGCCGTGAGGGAGCGGGGCGGCGGGACGGGCTGAGGCGGGGGCCAGCAGCCCCTCGGCCGGGGCGCAGCGTCCCGCNNNNGGGGCCGGGGCAGACGGAGCTTGCCGTGAGACCTCTGCGTGGGGGACGGTGTTTAGTACATTTCTGCAAGCTCGGAGAGCCGCGTTCACGGGTCCGTGGCAGCTTGGTCCTCGCAGGCTGAGCGCTGCCCCAGCCCCGCGCCGGCGGCGGAGTTCGGCCGTGCCCCGGCGGGAGCTGTCCAGGTAACAACATCGGCTTCTCTTGCCTGCCAACAGAGCGCTGTGGCGGGGAAACCGCCCCATATCTGATGAAGCAGATACGGTGTTTTCCCTTCAGTGATTACTGCATTAATAACTTCTCTAAAAGTCGGGGTTGAATGTGAAACTCTCTCCTTCTTCTGGTGCGTGACCCGCATGTTGCGGTCCACCTTCGTTAATTTCACTCCACAGTGTTGGTGCTCGTTCCTTACTGTTCACTGGGCGTCTGTCGTAGGCGTGAGCGTGTAACTCAGAAGATGTGAAATCATTCTAATGCATAACTTGCAATTCTTTTGAACTGTTACATATTTTGGAATGAATTACACTTTATGTGTGCTACAAAATAACTCCGTGCCGTAAGCATTCGGGATGGAACAGGATAAGCTGGAAAATAGAGTGAGTCTCATGGATGCTTCTACAGCTACCTGATGGAGTATGATTAAAAGAAAAGCCCTCCTTTGACTAACAAGCAAGGGAGATGCAGAATTTATTTTCATTGAAATGAAAGTAAAGCTGCTAGCTTAGTTGTATTAGCACCATGAAAGAAATCCTTCTGTCGTGAGAGTGCTTAGAAATTTAATTATTTTGTACTCTTCGTGGGGCAGTTACAAGTTTTTTCTTTTTAAGGAAACCACAAAGATGTGATGGTAGTGCCAAGTAGCTGTCGTGATGTCAAGTACTGCAAGGCTGGAAAGGATCTCTAGCAGTCAGCTACTGCACTACTCTGGAAAAAGGAGTAGTAAAATTTAGATTATTACTCGTGTTTTCTCTCCTCCTCTTCTGCAAACCTTTAGGTCTCCAAAAGTGAGAATTCCACAGTTTCCTTAAGAGGCTTAGAGTTAGATGTGTGTTCTCCTTTGAATCTCTAGCAACAAATTAAACTGCAGCAATTTTAATGGTTGTATTATATATATTTGAAGTCTGTCACTGTGTTCTCTTTTTTTGTTTCTGGAGTTGTTGTCATGTGTATTCATAAAGTACTTGTAGCAAATCTGGCAAATTATTCTCCCATAAATGAGCATAATTACTGCAAATTTACTCTTAATGAAACATTTTTTTAACTTTCAGTCTATAAACTCATGAAGAGCAATCCCTCAGCATGAGAGCTCTGTAAGGCAACTAGGAAAGAAAACCTTTTCTCAATACGCATGTATTTATGCTGCATGTCTTACATCTGTTAAAAAATTGTTGAGGGATTGAAATGGAAAATGGCTGGAAATGCTCTTCTGTGGTAAGAGAGGAAGAATTGGCACTATCTTCTCTAGTAAATAGAAAAAATTATATTAAAATACCTGGTTTGTGAGGGAAGGTCATAGAATAACAGATTTAACACCCTGCCGAAATAAACTTTTAGGTGTACATGTTATCTACGTACACAGAACACAAGGATTTTTATTATCCTTTCTGTAAGAACTGATGCAGTCTGGTTTCTTTTGTAAGTTAGGTATTGAGTCATAGGAGTTTCTTTTACCTTAAACATCTCAGTTGTGAAAATCTTCCCAAGAAACAAAACTCCTACTCCTTCCCTGTGACCTGATTTTTTTCCCACTGTAATATACTGGTAAGGGACAGTAAATATATTCTACATAGGTTCGAATAATGGCAGAGGAGTGTTTCAATAATTGTATTTTCCTGTTTGTTTATTTTTATGAAGACATTCTGTTGATAAGAATAAGTCGATGAATAATCTGAGCATCCCAGCACTTTGAAAGATTTCTGAGAATGAGAATTTATATTTTGTAAATTATTTTAAAGAATAAGAAAAAACAGTAGCATTTGGACTTGATATTGTTCTAACCTGAAGCTGAATGACGTTTGGGCATATATCTGGTAGTGGTTTAACAGCAGATTAAATAAAATTTCATTTTCTTCCTGCTGGCAAGTCAGGTGAATTATAATCTTCATTCTTATTGATCTAATAGGTTCAATAAAAACTGTACAACCAGAACAAGAGAGTAAGATGAGGATTTTTATTTTTGGACACTGTGCTTTTCTGGTGCCTTTCCTCTAGGAAGCTAAAGGCTGTCTATACATTCCTGTGCTCCTTACTCTTTGGAAGCAGATAGAATGAAGCCGGTCAGAGCATTTTAAAGGAATTGTAAACTAAATGCACGATGTCCTCCAGATATCTGGCATATATTACAATGTTTTTCCTGCCTCTGAATGATCTTCTTGTATAGGTAGCCAGAGGTGTCTGTCATAAAAAAAAAAAAAACAAAAAAACAAATTAGATACTATCAGAAACATTTGTTTAAACTCTGCACAAGATTTATCTTAAAGTATTATTGCTGTAATTTCACTCATATATGTTAAATGGAAGAAAAGGACTTGAAAATCTCCATGTCCTACATTAAACCAATATGACACTCTGTGGTACAGGAATTTTTAAAGCATTTAGGTTGTTCAGTGACCACATTACCTCTAGCTGTAATGTCACAGTATTAGAAACACCATGTAGAAGTGTGTGATACAGCTAAAAGCAGGATTTGGTCTACTAACTACATAATTTGAAATCCTCATCTGATCTTGTTGTAAACCCGAGAACAGAATGTATGTTCTTCCTTCTGACTATCACACTTCGTTTTGCTATCCTCAACTCTTATTCTTCTTTATATACAGCTTCTTACTAATCGGTTTTATTCCATTCCTAAACAATCTTGAGCTAAGATTTTAGCTTCCTGTTAACATTGAACTGAGCTGTGTCAAGTCAGTCTGAACTCCCAACAAGACTTGACACACCACATTCATTTCCAGTGTAGCTCCACTAAGTTGTGTCTCAAGTGAAGTTAACTGAAGCTGACCAAGTTGTGCCTTATTCGTCCTCAGTTAAAAAGAGACATGCTTGTGTTGAGTCCTGCAGCACTATATTCTCTTAAAGCATATTGGTTTTGAGTAATCTGAGTCCTTCCCTTTTGGTGATACTTTAAGATGAAAAGACTTGCTTTGGGATTTGTTATTTAAAGGAAAGCTGTAAGAAAAGAGCTTTTCAAAGTGGTCCATTTTATAATACCACAGGAAAACAATTCATTAATACCAAGAACACTGCTGTTGAAAAGAATTTCTGTGGTGGGCCATCTCTTTTTCAAGTTGTACAAGCATCTCTTTGCATGTGACTTCTTCATTACCTAAGGATTGCCAGAAAGCATTAGAGGTATCATGCCAGTGAAAAGATAGGCGGTGCCAGCCTGAGAAGTTGTACCACACTGGATTCCTTTTGGAGTATTTTGATATAGTTGAGAACACAGATGAATCCAGGAACAGCTCTTTGGCAAAACAAGAGCTGCATGTGCTGGAAGTGATGGCAGCTACTTGAGCCAAGAGTAAGGAGAATAAGGCAGCAGAACATGGAGCTTTTTTGGTTTATGCCCCCCACAGCACCTTATTTTTCTTTTGAAGTGTGAGGATAGTATTAATCTTGATAAACAACCTTAATATAACTTTGGCTTCACTTAACAGTTACAAGTTCACAGGTTTAATTAAAAACAGCGGTAGGCAGTGGCTGAACAGAGTAATATAGGCTAAGATTGACTTGCAGTTTTAAATCAAAACATCCTTTTTTTTTTGCAAACACCAGAGGAAGAAGCCTTTGGAATCTCTCTTCGGTGTTGTTTCTGCTAATGGCTCTGTGTGTTATGTTTACCAGACACCTTGAGTTACCTGTGCCTTGTTTTCTTATTTGCTAAGTGTGAGTAATGGAACTAAACTCCAAGTACTGCCTGTCGCTTTATTTAAGAACTATTCCTTAAATGTCTTTGCTTTCTGACAGAAGGTGCTGTACATATATAAGATGTTGCCACTTCTGGCTTTTGTCACTGTACTGTCCTGGTGATGTGGACTGTATTTTGTTAGCACTCAAGTTTCAATAGCTCAGGTAAAAAATTCAAAAGCTCTTCAAGAGTAATGGATGTGGCATTTGGTGAGTATTTGGTATCTGACTTACTTAGGCTTCTTCATAAAATTCCTAGCCTAATTTTTGATAAATTGTACAGCCTTAATTTTGAAGATACATAAAAAGCACACAAGCTTGGGTTGATAGCAAATTCGGTTGAACAAAACACTTTGATCACAAACTGTGTGCTGATCTATCAGTGTTCTCTGTGTATCTGTATCTTACTGTTTCTGTAGCTTACGTTTGGAGGAGAGCTCTCTGCTTACCTGAAACCTGTGAGGAGATCTACGATCTAACTTGAACCTGTGCTTCTCTCCAGTAAAGGCTGCCGGTCATCTCAATTTAACCTTTTTGCAATGTTTTAGAGCCTGTCTTGAAAAGTAATTTCCTTACAGACTTGTGGTCCAGCCTGAATTTCTTTCAGATATTGAAGTTCAGCACTGTTCTTTAATGAGTCGTTAATGCACTTCTCTGAGAATGTTGGATAATTATGTGCTTAAAAATAAAATCAGATTAAGGCTTGATGAAGGGGAGCAAAAATGCTATTGCTGTATGTTACACATACTTCTTGAAAATGTCTTTTCTTGCCTAAGCAGCTAAGCACTTGTCCCTGAAGGTTTTATAGTCAGGATAGTTTAAGGAATGAGTCTGCTATTTCCACTCTTTTTAAAGACAGTGTACAGCCAGATTGCCCTGGCTATAACACAGCTTGACAGTTCCCTTACAACTTTCCTTTCAGAAGCTTGTCACATTAATGCTGACAGACAGATATTAGGCCAGGCAGCACAGGCTGTGGAGCAAACTGTTTCTTATATATTGGGAAAGAGGTATATCTCAGTTTAGTAACCTTGTCATGCTTAAATAATAATTAAAAAGATCACAGAAGTCTATGGGCTCCAACACATTTAAATACTGTGGAAAGATTAAGCAAGGTCTCTGTGTATGCTTGAACTGTCATGATGAGATTTATTTGGAGAAAGATTTTAAATTGTGTGTGTTTGCCACTAGCTGTAATTCCAGGTGCCTCACAAGTCACAGTGACTCCATTATCTGCATAAAATAAATTATTCTGTGGAGTCTCGTGCCTCCCACAATATGTGCAGAGAGCTATTTAAATGTTATTGGGTTGTCACATATCCGAGGGGTTTTTGGTCTTAAGATTAGTTATAAAATCTACTTAGTAAAGGGATTTATGTCCAAATTGGTAAATAATGTATTTCTAGTGCTTTTAAATAGCTGCTATGCTTGTTAATAAGCAAGGCAATATAGCTGTCATATTTTATTAGACTGTGAATAAAACTCTTAGATTGAGTTGGAGGCATGAGTTTATAGCTCATTACGTGTATTTGTTTACTCAGCCACCACACACTACATTAAATCACATTTAAAACATTGAATTCAGCCCTCAGACCTCTGGCTTAGTGGATTACCCTCACCCCAACATAAATATCCTTTTAGCAAAGTATTTTTCAGAAGGAGGAGGAAGCTCAGCAGAGAATGTTTTTCATACAGATAACAGACATCTCTTTGACCCATTCCTCTTTGTCAGTGCCTGTGACATGCCCCTCATTTATAACCAGTGTGGCTGCTGACAGCTAGAGGTGACTCTACCAGGCAATGGAACGAGGTCTCACTTAAGTTGTAAACTGGGTGTACTGGGAGGCTTACTTTTCTGGTGATGGTAGTTTGGAAAACACTTCCAAATTCTGTGGAAACGAAGTATCTCTCCCACATGAAACTGGTAAGAATTACTATTATTTCCACTCTGAAGAGTCACTTAAAGTCACAGGGCAGAGTCAGCTGATGGGGTAAAGGCAGAAGAATGTCAAATACTGTTTGATTTACTAGGTCACCTTCCAGTGTTTCACAGCTGGAAGTTCCCAGTTAAAAATTCAGTTTGTGGCTGTGATGGTGTGCAGAGAGCAAGAAGCAATTTTATTAACAGAATGGTTCCTGTGTTCCTTGATAGTAATTACAACTTCAGAAATGTCCTGTTACTGTTAAAAGAAATAATAAAAGGTTCATAGAATAATTTTGATTGGAAGGAATCTAGGAAATATTCTAGTCAAATCTCTTCTTCAAGGCAGGCCTAATTTCGATGTTAGGCCAGGCTGCTCAAGGTCCTGTCCGGATCACTTGTGAACTCTCCATGGGTGGAGAGATGAACCACTGCCTGGATGGATGGGAGGAGAGCAGTGGATATTGTCTACTTCGACTGCAGCAAGGCTTTCCACACTCTCTCACAGCATCCTCATAGGCAAACTCAGGAAGTGTGGACTGGATGAGGGGACAGTGAGGTGGATTTGGCGCTGGCTGTATGGTGCATCTCAGAGGGTTGTAATCCACGGCACAGGAGAGGCCTGTCACAAGTGGTGTTCCGCAAGGGTTCATGCTGGGCCCAGTGTTGTTTAACTTACCCATCCATGACTTGGATGAAGGGGCAGATGCATCCTCAGCAAGTTTGCTGATGACACCAAGCTGGGAGGAGTGGCCGATACCTCAGAGTGCTGTGCAGCCCTTCAGCAGGACCTCAACAGCTTGGAGAGATGGGCAGAGAAGAACTGGCTGAAGTTCAGCAAGGGCAAATTCAGGGTCCTGCACCTGGGGAGGAATAACGCCAGGCACCAGCACAGGCTGGGGGCCAACCTGCTGGAAAGCAGCTCTGCGGAGAAGGACCTGGGGGTCCTGGTGGACAACGAGCTGTCCATGAGCCAGCAGTGTGTCCTTGTGGCCAAGAAGACCAGTGGTATCCTCGGGTGCATTAGGAAAACTATTGCCAGCAAAGTCAAGGTGCGGGATCCTGCCCCTCTACTCAGTCCCAGTGAGGTGTATCTGGAGTGCTGGGTTCTGGGCTCCTCAGTACGAGAGAGACATGGAGCTGCTGGAGCAGACCCGGTGGAGGGCTGTGAAGGTGATCAAGGGACTGGAGCATCTCCCTTCTGAGGAAAGGCTGAGGGAGCTGGGCCTGCTCAGCCTTGAGAAGACACGAGAGAGGGGACCTCATCAGTGTCAGTATCGGAAGGGAGGGTGTGAAGAGGATGGACTAGGCTCTTCTAGAATGGTGCCAATCAATAGGACAAGAGGCAATGGGCAGAAGCTGATGCACAGGAAGTTTCACCTGAAGATGGAGAACTTCTTTGCTTGCAGGTAACTGAGCACTGGAACAGATTGCCCAGAGAATTTGTGGAGTCTCCCTCACTGAAGATATTCCACAACCACCTGGACACAATCCTGTGCCATGTGCTCTGGGATGACCCTGCTTGAGCAGAAGGTTGGACCAGACAACCCCCTGTGGTCCCTTCCAACCTGACCCACTCTGTGATTCTGCAAGTCTGAGAACTTGTTCCGGTACTTTATTGATTTCACTGTGAACATTGTTTTCTTTAACACATGGCTGGAATTTCTGCAGTTCAGCTTCTGACTTTTATGTTGTCCTCTTGGTGCATTCCCCTGAGAAAAGCTTTGTGCTGATTTCTGTGGAACCCACCCCAGGAAACTGAGAGCAAGATCATGGAGCAAATCCTCCTAGATGCCATGCTTAGGCACATGGCAAAGAAATAAATGGTTGGTGGCAGCCAACATGGCCTCACTAAGGCCAAATCTAATGCCTGAGAAATTTAGTGGCCTTCTACAACAGGATTACAGTGTTGGTGGATGAGGAAGAGCAACAGGTGTCATCTGCCTGGACTCGTGCAAAGCATTTGACACTGTCCTGAATGGCATTCTTGCCTCTAAACTGGAGAGACATGGATTAGACAGATGGACAACTCAGTGGATAAGGAATTGGCTGGATGGTTGCGCTCTCAGAGTTGTGGTCAGCAGCTCGACTGTTGAGACCAGTGGCAAGCGGTGTTCCTCGGGGTTTGGAATTGGAACCGGCACTGTTTAACCTCTCTGGTGACATGGAAAGTGGGACCAAGGTCACCCTCAGTGGGATTAATGACACCAGGCTGTGGGGTGTGGCCAACACATGGGAGGGAAGGGATGCCATCCAGAGGGACCTTGACAGCTGGAGAGCTGGGCCTGTGTGAGCCTTGTGACATTCAACAAGGCCAAGTATGAGGTCCTGCACCTGGGTTGGGATAATCCGAAGCACAAATACAGGCAGGGTGGAGAATGGATGGAGAGCAGCCCTGAGGAGAAGGACTCGGGGGTGTTGGTTGATGAGAAGCTCAGCGTGACCTGGCAATGTGTGCTCACAGCCCAGAAAGCCAAACATGTCCTGGGCTGCACCAAAGGAGGCGTGACCAGCAGGTCAAGGGAGGTGATTCTCCCCCTCCACTCTGCTCTCCTGACACCCCACCTGGAGTGCTGTGTCCGGCTCTGGAATCCCTAACATAAGAAGAACGTGGCTGTTGGAGTGGGTCCAGAGTAGTTCCACAAAGATGCTCAGTGGGTTGGAGCACCCTGAGAAGGCTGAAAGAATTGGAATTGTTCAGCCTGGAGAAGAGAAGGCTTCGGGGAGACCTTGTAGCACCTTCCAGTACAGGAACGGGGCCTACAAGAGAGCTGGAGAGAGACTTTTTTACGAGGACATGTAGTGAAAGAACAAGAGGGAATGGCTTTAAACAGACAGAGTAGGTTTAAATTCAGAGAGGCATCAGTGCACCTTGTGAAGGCAGGACAAAAGTCGTTACATTTTTCTCCACTTCCCATTGAAAAGGTATTGCTATAAAGTAAGGATTTATTTTAGGAATGTCATTGTGGAAAGTTGCATTAAAATCACAAAAGATTTACAATGGAAGTAGGTTTTCTCAGCAAGATACTGCAGGAGTGCTGAACTTGTGGCTCCAGTTTTGATAATGTGAACACGTGAAGCAGAACATAAGGGAGATGAAGAAGTAGTGCCATCACTGAATTCTCCCATCGTACACTGCTTGCAACTCCCTCACCAATGTAACAGGTCATGAAAAATCTGAGTTGGTTTTGGGTCCTTTTGTATTTCTAAGCTTTTGCAGGTCATGTCCTGTTCTAGCTGTCAAATATAGGTTGGGTTTTTTTTAATACATCTGGAAGTCTAAGCACATTGCTGCAGAAACCAAAGCTTAAAGAATTAAGGAGACCTTCAGTAAAATGGTGAGAATTAGTAACTTATAGCCCTTGCAATTGTCTCATAACAGATAGTGTGCAAGTGCCAGGAATTGTTGATACAGGCACCATTTTTTTCATAGAATGACATTTGATTTTTTAAATGCATTTAAATGCCAACCATCTTCATGCTGTGTGTGAGTCATGGTTTCAAGTGTGTAATTGTTTAGTCAATCTTCTGCTGCATTATTATTTTATCACGCTATGAGTTTGGGCTAAATAGTTCACATTGTATCACCATCTAACTAGAAACTTCTTTATACATTCACAGAATGGGCATTTATAAGCAAACATAATGAAGGCTCCACTGAAATCAATTTGATTGCATGTGCTTCAGAGTCGTTCTTCCCTCAGTATTATATAAACACTATTAGCAGATCCTTTAGAAAATTGATTTGCTGATCATCCAAGTGACAGGCCTGTTTGCAGCTATGCTGAAATGTATCCTTATCCTTAATCATGTTCCTGTAATTAAACTACGGAGTTTCATGAGAACATGGCTGAACAGATGAGGATGCTTTTTGGATTGCTGTCCTTTTAATCTCAATTTTTGGTCACTTTTACAGGCTGCTGTGTCCTTTCCCCTTGCCTCTTTTCTGTAACCACTGTTCCAATGCTGCCTTATTGCTCCCCCTTCCCTTAGCCTTGCGAACACAGCTATGTGGCTGAAGGCTATTTCACATATGTGTGTGTGTGCTGCCTGGCTTCTTCTTGGGAAAGAAAGAAAACTTGGGAAGGTCTTCAATCTAGTAATCCCTGTCTAATGCTGCCTGCATTAGAAGAGCCCCTGTTCCATTGTCCTGCCTCTTGCTGGTCTAGCTGGGCTCCTACTGTGCCATGGGAGAGGCAGGAAGCACAGATCCAGCAGGATTTCTGCCTGCCACGGGCTTCTGTCTGAGACAGCATTAGCAGAACCCCACTGCTGAGTGGGTAATGGGGAATAAAAAGGACGTGGGAAGGGAGAAAATGGGACTGTGGGAGGGAGGACTTCAGGGAGAAAGATGTGAAGGAAAGAGGAAATGAGAGGAAGAAAATCCATGTATGAGCAAAGGACTAGCAAGAGGGAAGATTGCTGTGTTCTCGTTCTCATTTGGGAGGCAATTATTTGAGCAGAAGAGGCTGCCTGAATCCATGAGGTATGGTTAATTCAGGTGGTGGATGTTTTTGGACAGCCCGTGTAATGAGTCTTCTGTGTGGGTATGGTGTACTGTGTGACATGCTTGAATAGATTTTTTTACTGACAGAACCCAGATTCCTTTATGTGTCTCCTGGATTTTGGTGAATGTGCATAAATGCTGCTGGTAGGAATGGACAACATGGGAGAGGGGGGAAAATGTAGCAGCAGCAATGAAAAACCTGAGAGGAAAACTAAGGAGTGGGGGGGGGGAAAGGAAGGCAATGCTTCTCCCAAGCATGTTATCAGTGTAACAGAACTTAAAAATATCAAAATAATAACTTGTAGCAATATGTAGGAGTCTTTGGAAGCTCAAGAAAAGAACAAATTGTGTAGTGGTAATAAGATTGGATACTTAGAGACAGCACCAGCCAGCTGGCCAGTCTCTCACCCATGACTTTTATCTACTGATACTGAAAAAAATCTTCTCTTTTGATCTCATTCCCTTACCATCTTTGGGGCAAATATTTTTTTCTAGTTGTACCTATTTTGGTACATTTCCCCGTCTATTTACTACCCTCTTCCTGAATTTATTCTGCAGAAACAGCCCGTTTATTCCTAGCTCTGGATTATCAGCTTTGTGCTGTTAAGTAATAGAAAAAGTGCTTCAGTTCATTTTGAGCATAATTTATGAAGATGGAGCTTTGTGGCTGTAATGTGTCAGTGTGTTTCTCCTTACATATCACCCATACTGTAATTCTGATGAGAGTAAAAAGACAAGTAGTGCTGCATCGTCTGCACGAGCAGCAGCTGAGGCTGAGGGGCCTAAAAGCCCAGATACAAACAAAAGCTGGTGGAAAAGCTTCAGAGCTTAAAGGTATACCTGTTCTCAGTGGGACAAGCCTCCTCCATCGATCATGTGACCCTGGGGAGCTCGGGTCTGTGTGATTGGCAGGCAGCCAGCCATCCCCTTGTATCCCTTAATTGGAAGTGACCCGGCCCCCTCTGTATTCCCACTGGTCGTTCCTGTATGCCCTGCCTCCCTCCTCTACCCCTGAAAAGTGTGTGTGGAATGGAAGTGGACCCCTTCTCGTCTGGACTCATTGGGGGGTCGGAATAAACCTCGATGCCCTGCACGGGGGGCCGCCTCGTCTCATTTGCCTCTAGCGTCGCCTGGGCCGGCCGGCTCAGTGTGAGAGTGGCTGCGTGTATTCTATCGCACGGGTGAGGGGGCTGGCTTGCGAGGTGCCAGAGAAGCACCGCCGGGGGTCCCCTCGAGACGGGCACCCCCTGGAATAAGCAGCAGCTTCCCCATCGAACACCCACACGGCGATAAAGTAGAAACATTGCATGGGAGCACACTGAATTTAAGGTGGGATAAATTAGAAATTATTTGTAATTTTGAGGAAAAACAAGGGCAGAAGAATAAACCCTCTCACATCTATAGGTAGGCAGCTATATTACTTCCAGACAAAATAAACCAGATATTGGTCCACTGTAACCAGACCAGCACCTTTCCTCCTACCTTCTGCACCTGGCCAGCCTCTTGTACAGGTCTTTCACCAACTCATGTCTAGCCTGTCCCTAGTTTTGTGTGGAAGAAGCTGGATAGTGAAGAATTTGGCCTACGCAAGTAGCAGATGCACAAATCTATACTGATGCATCTGTGATATAGAGGCAGTGAGAAAGACGTTGGAGTTGCTTAATTTCTTTCTGTGTTTTCTTAGTTGATATGGAATTTAGTATAAAGAGAAGCAAGGGTGAAGTAGTGCTATCTCTTGTGCTGGAAGCAGAGCTCCCCAGCCTCTCCTGGGCATGGATAGAAAATAATACTGCTTTCCTCTCCCCCCGCTTGGCTGGGGGATCTGCAAACCAGTTCATCTGCACTAGATATCCCCTGAATCAGAGCCACAGATCTGAGTTTGACACCTCAGCTGTAAAGCCTGGGTCCAAACTCCCATCATTTCCTCTTGGCCCATTGAAGAGATCAAGACTAGGGGTGAAGTCTTGGCCTAACTTTATACATGTGCTTGTTCAGTTTATCTGCAGATGTGATCTTTGTTTACATCCTTTCCAGGACAGAAGAAGAAGCTGGTGCAAGAATCTGTATAACCTTTGCTACAATGACCTTTGCTTAGACCAAGGGATAGGAGCGTCTCCTTTAGGAGGAAAGGCTGAGAGAGCTGGGTCTGTTCAGCCTCAAGGAGAGACGACTGGGAGGGGACCTCGTCAGTGTCTGTCAGTATCTGAAGGGAGGGTGCCAAGAGGAAGGATCTAGGCTCTTCTCAGTGGTGCCAGGCAATAGGACAAGAGGGAGCAGACAGAAGCTGATGCACAGGAAGTTCCACCTGAATATGAGGAAGAATTTCTTCGCTGTGCAGTGACCGAGCACTGGAGCATGTTGCCCAGAGTGGTTGTGGAGTGTCCCTCACTGGAGATATTCCAGAACCATGTGGACACAATCCTGTGCCATGTGTTCTGGGATGACCCTGCTTGAGCAGAGAGGTTGGACCCACTGTTGTTCCTTCCAACCCAACCCATTCTGTGATTCTGTGATGCCCTTTCTTAGTTTGCTGAATGTGTGGCTGTGGCTGGGAATCCTCGCTGTAGCAGATTGTTTGCTTTTCAAGTCCTGACCATCAAATCAAGTTAATACCTAACTAACAAGTGACAGCATTCCCAGTAATGACACGTCAGTTTGATGTCACTGGTGCTCTGTGAATAACTGATCTTGAGGTTTTGGTGCTGAACTGAAGAGATCAGAAGCGGTTAGATACTGGAATGTTTAAAAGGTTTTGATCTTGTTATCTAAATTGAAAAACCTGTTTGTTTTATAAAGAATCCACATGAAATACCCTGTTGCATGTAGGAGGAGGAGACCATATGCAGGAAGAGAATATTGGCGGCGTGCTTGTGTCAAAAGTACAAGGAGTGTGGGAGATTTATACTCTGTTCCCTATTGCTGCAGAGATTCCACCTGTATTTCCCCCAGCCTACAGTGATGCATAGATTTTGTGCCTTTGGGGCTGGTGGGAAACACTGTCAAATCCTCTGTAAGATTTTATTGGATAAAGGAGAAGAGCACACATAAAGCGCTTGGGAATGCCGGCCGTACCTGCTGCCTTTGGTTCACACCCTGACTACCTTCACCACTGACCCATGGAGTTTTCAGTCAACTGAGCTAGAAGAATTGTTTCTACCACACTGAATGTAATGAAACTGAAGTATTGCATCTCTGTGTACAAAAAAGCTTCCATTCTGTTCAGAACAATGTGGTGTACTCACCAGTTTAGGTGCTGATTGAAAATGTGAGGTTTTTTTTTCTTCTTATTGGTAGCAAGTGTTTGTGTCCCACTGAGGGGTGAGTTGGGGGATGTGTTTGATTCACAGAACACTGCTGATTTCTGAACTGGTTCCCTGTACTGAATGCAGTAAAGTAAAGTTTAAAAAAAAAAAGAAAAGGAAGAATCATGACAACAAAATGATGAAATCCTCTGGGGAGGGAAGGAAGGATGGCAGTCTGGACTTACCTTAAAAATTCCTCCTCCGCTTGCGGTCTGTTTGGAAATGTGTTCTAGCTGCAGGGAGCAAAACTATTAACCTATTTAGAAACAGGCTCTGTACAGCTATATTAGCATCATCCCTCCTGCACAGCTTGCCACTTGTCTTCCTTCTCTTAATAAAATGCACTTTATATGTGCACAGCTGATTTTTGTCTGGCTGGATTTCAGCTGGTGTAGACTGGAAGACAGTGAGTGGGTATAAAGTTGTGATAAAAGCACAGGTCATCTCTGTCTGTGGTGAATCAGTGGGACATTTGTCTCTCTGCTGCAGGAGGGGGTTGACATCTCTGTTTCAGGATGACTGGGGAAGATATTTCAGTATCTGTGGTGAGCGAGTGAAATCTGTCACCAGAATCCTGTTGTTAGCCAGTAAAAACTGTTTCACCTTGCAGTTGGATGAAATTATTTTTAAAAGCCCATTTCATAGCAGTGGTAGAAATCTGTCAATAGCTGCTTGTCAAATCATCCTTCTGGAAACATTGTGTGCACAACAGAATTTTGCAGTTGCTGAGGGGTTTTAAGTGGTTTTGTCAAAATTAATAACATGAATTCTTTACGTTGAGGAATCAGGTTGCTTTTCCAAACTGTGATCTGCAATGTCGCAATAATGACTGGTACCATGGGCATAGTAACTTTCCAATCAAGGCACTCAAAGCTCTGTACGGTGTGGTTGTATTCCTGAAGATAAATTTCTGTATTTTTCACAACGTGGATGGAGTTTTTCATGCTTGTACTAATAGGTGTGGACTGTTTCAGGTGACTGCCAAATAGTTATTCTTAATTCTTAATGGTTTTGCCTGCACCATTATGCAGGAGAAAAATCTGATTTCGTGTAGCTGATGCAGTAATATTGCTTTTGTCCATCTGTATAGGGTTGGAGTGTTTTTAATTTTGTCAAATTTTTACTTGTATAGTTTTTATCTATGCAGGGGAATACAAAGGTGTAAATATAGCAGTGCAGGCTGGCAGCTCTCAGCAAAAGAGCCTCCCTCTATGGATTTTCATCAGTATTTAATTAGAGTAGTACAATTACACCTCCATGTTTCCATAGGTAGGTAGGAAATAATTTTGAATCATGTTTACAGAATGGAGGTTATGCATTTTTGAATTTGAATATTGGACTTTCTATTGGAAAAGTCTTAGGATTTGGCTTAAATATTTGAGACATTATAGTAAGATTTTAATGATTTAAGTTAGCTTAAGCTTCCAGTTAGGGCCTTAAAAAGTTTAAATCATGTTGTTCTAAATGTAACATCCTTTTACAGACAAAAGACCTTCAGTGAAGAGATGTAGACTGAGTGCTCAGGTGTTTGTGCAGCCCTGGATGGAGCCGCATTTTGGATTTCTGTGTGGAGGGCTGTTTGATGGTGGCAGCATGTGAAAGTCAAGCTAAGTAGAGCAAGGAAACGCCATACAATTGTTAGTGTGAACTCTGACAAATAGAACAATTTTCTACTCTTCAGTGACTTAAAACCATTTGCAACCTTAATCCAAAAAGGCTCTGCTTAAAGCAGTGTTCTGCTCTTGAGATGAACAACAGCACAATAATCAGACAGAACTGCATGGTTTCACTTCTGATGTTATTAGTGTACTGACAGTATTCTTTGTTTCCCCTAAATTTTATATGGTGCAACAATCCAGAGGCTTTGGTTCTTCTGCCATGGATTCTGTAAATAATTTAATTTCTTTGAGCTTAATTTTTTCCCTTGTATAAAAAATGGAAATTATCTTTTCCTTTATTAAGACCTTCGTTGCCCTGAAGGCAGATTTATAACTGCAAAGCATTGTTAGTTATTATTGTTTACTTTTATTAATACATGGTGAATTAATAACTATAATATTCAGAAAATTAAATACATTGGTGAGAGAAAAGATAAGAAAGGAATACTTTCCATCTGACTTTCTTCTCTGCCCTTTACTTGACTCTATTGTTAAGGTTCTCATCAACACCAGCATTTCAGATACACTGGTCTGGGAAGCTGCTGTGTTACATGGGGAGGTGTGATAAAAACCAAGACTTGAGACTTCTTTCCTTTTTTAATAGGAGATGCTTAACAAATGGATATAGACAAGAAATACAACATGACAAAAAGCATAAAATTTACTGGAATTTGAGGCAGGTCACCCCTCCATTCATATAATTTTGAATTCTCTTCTGTGCTTGATAGCATTAAGCAGATCTGTTCAACCAGAGAACAAAGAGGGAAGAAGAACACCTCATAGCTAAATTTCTTGTTCAGGGTCATTTCATATCATGATAAGAATTGGGTAGCAAAAAAAAGGTTCTCTCAATCTGACACTTCGTTGATGTCCCTGTTCTCTGTAGCTCTTTATGGGCTCCCTCACTCCCTCATGTCAGGGCAGTGACTTATCTTCCTTTCCAGGTCCTTTTTCATTCTTACCTCACTGACTCTCACATTTTCCAGTTGCTGCTTCTGCCCAACAAAGTCTAGCAAAGTACCTCAGCCAATTTGCATCAAAATGGATCAGCTGGTGGTTCAAACACACTTTCCCAACACAGTTAATATGTCTGTGCATCAGTTGCGGGGCAGGCATGAAGTTCAGGGGCACAGCCTGCTCCTAATGCTGCCTACCTTCTGTCCATGTGCTGACTTGCAGTCAGCCTGTGAACTGCAGGCCTGGGCACTGTGAAAGCTGCCTGGGAGAGTGGAGAGGGAGGCAAATTGTCTAAATGAACCATTAAAGACAGTTCCTTCAGTATGGGATGGTGGTGCATTGACAGGGTGGCGGCAAGGAAGCATATGTTAGGTGTTACTGTTCTGTTCTGTGGTTAGTGTGGTTGTCATCAAGTTCTGTTTTATCTTAACTTTCCTGAGATGCCAGTAGGCAATAATATCCAACTTCTTTGCTGTCACTGCATTCACACCTACACCAACTTCACTGCCACCCTAAATCACCACATTCTCAATAAAAATATGTTTCTGTAAGAGCTCAGTGATTAAAAAAAAGTATCTTCCCTAAAAATGAGATATCATAGCTAATTTCTAGCATCAAGCGAAATTTTCATTTTGATGGGTACATAACCATAGAAAGAAAGCAAAATTCACATTCAGTCTTATGTGAATACTTCATTATTCAAAGCCGTTATGGTCTCTCTGATAAGCAGAGAGAGTGCAGGTAATGTAAACAAATTTTATAAATATCATTGCAATTGAAACATGTATTGTCATCATGATCTCATTGATGCATTGTGTGTATAAATTGGGGCAAACTCATTGCTGACTTACCCTGAGAGTTTTGAGATTTGCAGATGGTGTGAATCACCAGAGACTGCAAGCAGTATTTTTATAGAACTTTAGTTTTATTAGGTGGAAAACATACACAAGTACACTTCTCTCACCAGGAAAAAAGCATGGCTAGGGCAGTGGCAGAACAAACCTCTTGCAATGATTTGCAATGTGGATTCACAGAGAAAATTCCCCAAGCCAGAAGGTAGTGCAGTATCCATTGTCCATTCAATCCCTAGCCTGTTTCTGCAGTAATTATAAAACCAATTGCTAAACATGATGCACTTTTTCTTTTCCTCAAAAAGCTTTTCAACTCAACAGATAACTTGGTTCTGTTGAGGGTTTTTTTTTATTTAAGTTCTTAAATAAGTATCAGATGGTCCTTATTCTCTGTCTGTGAAGCTACGTACAACATTAATATTTACAAATAGAAAAAAACTTCTCCTTTTTGCAAGACCAGTCCATGGCACATTTCCAAACTCTGTTCAGCTTTGTGACTAGGGGCTGGTCATTTTTCTTTGGAATAGTGTGTTTTTTGTGTGGCCTTTGGGGAGATTGGGTCGCTGATGTCCATGCGTATGCATGATTTGTAGTCTTGATTGCCACCCTCGATCAAATTAGATTGGATAACTAAAAGATAATGAATGCTTTATAAAATACATTCATTTACAAAGGTGAAACAATGTCATTTCTTATGAAGTGCCGTGACTGGGATCTATTACATTGTTTGTCTCAAGATGAGATGAGATGAGATGAGATGAACTGCTCTGCTCAAGATGCCGATAAGTGTGGCGGTTTCTGAGGCAAAACAGACCTTGAGCGTGTCCAGGTGCTGTCCCAGAGCACCCAGCAGCTCTGCTCAGCGGATGTGTGGGAATCAGGCAGCTGAACTGCATCCAGCTGAAATGGGAACAGGCAGGAGGTTGTTCCTCTGGCTGTGGTCAGAGCACTGCAGCTCCCCTGAGAGCGTTGAGAAATACTTCAATGGAGACAAGTACATGGTTATTTGGGGTTTGGATGGAAAAATGGCAGCTCCAGCCACTCAACACCCCAGGGCATTAAACTGCTACAGAAGGCGAGTTGTAATTGAAAGAGGAAGATGTTTCCTAATTAATTATGTAAACCCCGCTGCAGCTCAGCCCAGCTGTATTTTCAGTAATATAATGTCATTTGTTGCACAGTTACTCAGTGTATTGTGAGCAACTGCTAATCTTAAGAAGCTACTGTTTTACTCAGTTGTGGCTTTAGAGTTAGGACAAACAAAATTGTGAGATTTTAAGATTGTTGTCAGCATCCTTCCAGAGAGACACTGAAACTTTTATTGAAGAAACTTTCCTCCAATCATGTGTGCTTGATACCAGACCTCAGTCTCTTGTAGGTGGAGCGGGAATGTCTCTTAACATTGTCATAGCTTGCAGGCATCTCAAAAGGTTTGTCTGTGAGACTGTTGCATTTACACTTACTGGTTCTGTGAAAACCATGTGCTTAATGCCTGCCAGATGTGTTTCAATGCACTTACATATAATGCAAGCGTAACATAAACTATGTGCCAGCAAATAAAGAGTGGGGTTTTGGCTACAGAGCTGGGAAAGTTGGTGAAATAAAAAAAAAAAAAAAAAAGGAGGGAAAAAAAGGAAAAATATAAGTAAATATAAATGTGCAGTATATTTGAGGCTGACCTCTTTTCTATCCTTCCCCCTTTCTGTCAGTGCTGATGCTGATATCCAGCTGCAAAGAGATACCCAATTCTATGTGTCTGACTCGTGGGGTTGTAACCCTCTTAGCAGTTGGTCCAGCTGGAGAATATGAAGGCCTGTCCAAGGGTTATTAAATAGAGAGGTGTTGTGAGCCTTATTATTCACAAATGTACTGCAAACTCCTCACAGCTTCTCTTAGTGGCTCTTTTGCCATTGCAGATCTAATTCCTAACTTGGAGAGATACTGCATCTGTAGGGAGAAATACTTCTCTTGTAATCACATTTTATAGTTCCCTTTGTGGTTTATTCTGCCACTTTGACTTGTCATAGTTGAATAAATTGAATTCTGTGGAGTGCTCTTGTAAAATGCCACACTTTTGATTTTTAAATGTGCTTCGGTGGGATGAATGCAGCATTAGAGTGGGATGTGGAGCAGTGCTGAAGTTTGTGGATTGTAGCTCTGGGGTTTATTCTCGACCCTCTCACCAGATTATTATGATTCAAGAATAGGCCATTTTCAGGTTTTCTGCTCCTGCCTTCCATCTCTGTTAAATGAAGGTGTTTTGGCTATGCAGCAGGTCTGTGCTGACACCCAGCTGGTTCTTTTCTGAACAGCCAGGCAGCAGGCACGCTGTAACACATCATGGAGTGGCTGTTGCACTCATCTACTAATTACCAGACTGCTGCCTTGTACTTCCATCATCTTTTATTAAGAGCAGACACTTTGGGTTGTAAAGTGTCTAAAAAGGAATCACTGTTTTAACATCTATTTATGTGGTGCCTGTCAGTGAGCTTTCCTTCCTTGGGTGAAGCAAGGCAAAAGCAGCAGAAAAAGTATAACTAGAATGCAAACACAAAGTTAAGAATGTGCTTTGAGATCTTTGAATGAAGTGTGCTGAGGATTATTACAGCTGTTTTCTTTCCAAGAAAACATTAGCTCTTCACTAGACCTAACACAAGATCTTCCAAGAAAATGCTATCAAACAGAATTATTTTTATAGACAATTTATCTGCTGTATTTTAAAAGCACCAGTAATTACCAGGGTGTCTTAATCCATCTGTTAATGGAGGAAACCAAAGGACCTGAGCTAAAGACATCTCTCCGTTAATGAGGTCTGAAGTAAAGTTCTAAAACCTTCCAGAATTTAGGAAGGGCATGTTTGCTCTAGAGTGCTTTACCTTTTCAGGATTGTGCTTGTTAATGAATAGCAGCTTAATAGTAAAGCTGATACTAATTCAGAATTAATATCTGAGGTAGGTTTAACAACTAATAAGAATGGACTGTGCATGTACTAAACCTGGAACATCATATCAGATCCATCTCTGTGTTTTGGGCAGCTAATGACTTTTTCCATCAAATTTGGAGATGTATTTGTTTGTGAAGTAGTTTTATGTGATGTGGAAATCTGAGAAAAGAAATCTTGCTGATATGAGGGAAGAAATATGGAAAGTAGCAACACTGAAAAGGCTATAGATGAGATTTTGCAGAGTGACAGATTAATGAGTTCTAGGTGTCATACGTAGGAGTATCCCATGTTTTGTTTTAACTACTTACTTCTAAAAGGAGTGTGTCGGGGAAGCAGTTTTTCCATATTTTCCTTGGAAAGAGAGGAAGGCAGGCAATGCATCTAATTAGCCCCGTAAGGAAAATAAGTGTTTGAAGGAGCATTCATTACAGGACTCGAAAAAATTGTTTTTCAGATAATTGCCTTCGATGAACTTCGGACAGACTTCAAGAGCCCCATCGACCAGTGCAACCCGGCCCACGCAGTGAGTACAGCCAGGGCCTGTGGGGCTGGGGCTGCTCCAGAAACAGGGAGCACCGAGCTGTCAGTGAAGGATGAGTGGGGAAATGAATAGGGAGTCTCTTGTGAAGTCAGCTGTGGTTTGGAAAATTGATTTATTGGGCCAGTCTTAGGAAGCCAGATGGTGATTTTTATGTTAATGGCTTTCCTCTTTGCTGAAGGAGGCAGGAAAGTAATTTGGGCATTCAAAAACTGAAGAATGTCATGGGATGCTAATGCTTTCTTTTTTACCTTTTCATTCTGTGGCAAAAGTTTTCCTTTTCGAAATAATTTGTTTTCTCTCTGTTCAAGCACGGGATGTCCACCTTCTCCCATACTGTCTGGATCAGTGAGCCAAAAACTTGAAAGGATTTGTTAAGAGGTGCCTGCTTGGACCTCTGTCTCATGGCCGGGCTCTGGATACTCCTATGCTTTAGGAGTAAATGTAATTTTCTGCTGCATCTGCTATGAGAGAGCATTAAATACCTGGGACTGTAAACTCAGTTTTAACTAATGAACCAAAAATGCAGCCTAGATTTAAGCACATCAAAATTCCTCTGTTAATTAAAGCTGTAACGTAGGGTGATTCAGCTGACTACAGCTACATGTTCCAGTTTGTACCACCAGAACTGAGAGCAGAACTTGTCTCCCCATCATCTCACTGGGAATGACAATGACTATGACAAGTGCTGAATTTGATCTCGACAGAGTATCAAGTTTTTGAATTGCCTACAATTCATAACCAGATTCGGTAGCTAGTACTTTGCATTTAACCTTGCTTCATAACTCAGCTGAGGACTTGTGCTGCTTAGACCACTGATGATTTTAAGCATAAACTTTATAATCCTAGAATAAAAAAAAATTCTACTGTTCACTAACACATAAGAAAAGAATGAGAAGAAAAGAAAGAAATTGTATGAAGAAATCCTATAGAGGACATCAGTGGATGTAATCTAGTTTTGAATTTACTGGGAGTAATCTGATTGTCAATCCACTTTATCTGTTTTTACTTCCCATCTTGAGAACTTCACAATGAATTTATATGTACCAAATTCCAGTAAATTGTTCGCTTCCTAAAACTTGAGATGCTCTGTGGAGATAATCTCATCTTATTTTAAAATGGTAATGGAATTGGTCTCCATGATAAAAAAAGTTAACAAGTCCCTTTTTCAGTCATATTAGTTGAGGAATCAAAAAGTGAATTGTAAAGTTTCTAATAAAGCACAGCAGAGTATTCTGTGGTTGGTTCACATTTTTAAAATAAATTTTTAAAATGGCTTAAACTGGAGGACAGAAAAGCAAAAAAGACATTTATTTGGAGACTAGAATTAAATTTGCTACAAGTTTGAGTTTTAAAACATTTGAAAAGCAAAAAGCTTAGGGAGAGTTGGCTTCTCACATCGGTATAGTACATTACCTGTTTAATAAAGTTCATTGTTTGGAATGTTTTTGCAATGTCTAAATGAAAGTACCAGATAGTCCTCTGAGGACAGCAAACCCACCCTGCCTTCTGCAGTGTAACTAACAGTAGAATCTTTCACAGTAACTCCAGTCATGGGGTTATGTAGTGAAATTTGGTTTTGGTGGTGAGCTTCTCATTATGAGCCATTGAAAAGAAAGCCTGTCTTTGATTTGTGTTCTTTCTCTGAGTTGAGTTTAGAACATTTTTGAGTCATAATGCTTAATTACAGTGATGCTCAGAATTTATGAATGCATCTTTTGTTTAAAGTGGCATTTCTAGGACATTTCAGATATTTTTCACTAATGTGTTAAATTCTAGTATCACGTGCTCAGGCACCATTTTAGTGATAGAAGAAGAGCTGCTGTGCAAACTTCATTGGTTTTTTCCACTCTGATTTATCTGGAAGTCAGAGATTGGGTACCTGAAAATGCAAGACCAAGTCTCTGTGGTATAAACTGAGGCTACAATTGGATAGAGCCACAAATGCTGACTTAAAAAAGAGTTGCAGCCTCTGGCTGAAGGCTGACATACACTTGAATCCCCAGCTGATATTGTTACACCCAGTAACAAATGCAAAATAACTTCTTGGGACTTTGAAATGGGAAAATAATTGGGCTTGCAAGCAGTAGGTAAGAAGTGAATGCTGTAAATTCAGATGAATAACATGTGTTGCTTCACTGCAGCCATTAATTAAAGCATTGACCCTTTGTAATTGTAATGTATTGTCTTCATTTGTAACACCAGCTAATCTCCTGCCTTTCCCCCACTTTCTCTTGACAGAGGGAGCGACTGAGGAATATTGAGCGGATTTGCTTCCTCCTGCGAAAGGTGAGCATGAACCAGCCAAGGATTTGTGAAGTTTATGAGAATTAAAGCTATCCAGTGGCAACGTGCATTTATTTTCTCTTTGATCCTCACACTCTATTGATGGAAAGTTGGATTCTACTGAGAAGTGAAAGTCAGGATGACCTTGTGAGGACAGAATAAGACAAATTATAAAAGGTTGACATAACAGAGGGTGTCTGGATAAAAACTGAACTTCAGAACATCAGCCCATTTATTTTGGAGCAAGCTTTTCCAAGGTGGTGAGTCCTTTTGCAGTTGCATCTGGAGGTTCTTTTATAGTCCTATAAAACTGCTGTTATTGTTGTAGTACAGGCTTTAAAAATACCCTTTTTTTGACCAGTGGCTTACTATTAGACATGCTGAACATTTTTATTAGTTACATATCTAATGTTCAAGGTTTCTGGTTGATGGAATGGAAAAGTTGATACGGTATGTATTTTAGCTTGACACAGGTGAGATGTTGAGTGCCTCAGCTTCTGAGGGATTCGAAGGAGCTGGTAAATTGTGGGTTACTTACCTGTGGCTTCAAATAGGGTTTTCATAAACAATCTTTGTTTTTCCTGACTGTGTCCCATTGAAGTAAAAATAATCATGGTTCTAAGCTATTTTATTCTATGTGTTCATGTTTCTATACATCGCGTTGTGCAGAGTGGTAATGAAGCCACCTAAATCCTGCATTTTTCCTTGAAAAGGTCATCACTGAAGTATGGACTGCTGAAAGCACCCTAATCAAGCTAAGACCGAGATTCAGATAGGGTTTTAAGAAACTGGTGGCCTCATCCTTAGAGGTTTTGGGAAGGCCCGAGCTGGGGATTATCACTTTGGGCTGATCCAAAGGCATAACTGTGACTCCATGCAGAACCTGTGAACTGTCATCCTCTGCTCAGTCAGAACCTGAGTCGTGTCTGTTTGGCACCACTGGGAGCATGTGACTGCTAGGAGCCACATTTAAGTACTTCCTGAGCCTGTTTATGCCACTTGGGATATGAAAATAAGGGAAAATACTTATCACCAATAGCGTTCCACTTTATCAAACAGGCAACCAGCCAGTCTCAAGCTGTGACCCAGTTTCTTGGACATAAAGCAACTGTTGAGTGGTAATGGTTTAATATATGTGAGCCCCATGGGAATGCCTTGCCTGCATCAATGTTTAATTTTTATTGCGCCTCGGCCTCGTTGTGAACAGCAAAATGGAGCATTTTGGCTAATTGCAGACTCTGTATTCATAAGGGATTGGCTTGCTTCTGGTTCACTTAAATGGTTTGTTAATTCAGCCTCTTCTTCAAAGTTCTTTGGGGACACATTTGTTTTAATTGAGAGATTATATGCGAGAAGAGGAGGGTGCAATAACTACAGAGATTTGTAGCCTTCAAATCTGACAGCCACTAAAAATAGCCGTGTTTTATGTAGTATAGAGGAAAATTGAGGAAAAACAGTAAAGAATTGAGTGCCAGCTATATTGATACAGGAAAATAGCAGTTAGGATTCTTCCAGCAAGTACTAAATATATCCTTCAATATTGTGTGGCTTTAGGGTCTGTCTCTGTTTCTAAGAAACAGCAACATACCTGTTTTGAAGTCAGGAAGTTCTTTTATAGAGCTTTGAAAACAGTGGTAGCTTGCTATTTATGACATTAGAACTTAATTCTTAAGAGCTGATGTAAATTTGTTGTTTTAAAGAGGTTATAGGTGGGCTATAAAGTATGTTCAATTTCATTATGTGCTGGTTTTAGAAGGGGTTCTTGGGAATTGTTAAGTGAGCATACGTCATATAAATCTGATCCCAGTGAGCAAAGACTTTTTTAAGGATGTGTTTTTGGCTTTACCTCCAGAATACTTGGAGAAGTTTATTGTCAAACAGTGACCAGGTATGTGATATTTCACCAGATACTATATAACTTATCTAACTTACTTATATTTTCCAAAATAGAATGGAGGATGCAACTGTTCTGCAGCCAAGCATTTTCTGATGTTTGGTTTGGGGAAGGTGTTTCTATATCATTAAAACAAGCAGAGTTTGTGTGAAGCAGATCTATATGATGCTGGCATGTACACATGCAGGAACACATGGGTCCTTGTTTCCATGGTGCTATAGGATTAAATAAGGATTAAATAAGGATTCTGTAGGATTAAATAAGCCCAAATTTTGTGGTTACTGGAGAATGATTGATTTTACATAAAGAAGCTATGAAGATCTTATCCTGAAGTAAATGAGAAGAAGGCTTATTTTCTGAACCCAGCACCGTGTGAGGTTCTCTCAGATTACAGGTGTCTCATTTTATTTGGTGGTGTGGGGCTTTCTAGGATAGATTTGAGTTCATGTGCTGCTGAATTTCCCATTACGTGGACATCGGTTGCTGTACAAATGTTGGATGATTCACACAGGACACACACCAGTGTGAGCAAATGCTGTGGAGGCTTTTTGCTATAAATTGCCTTTGTTTCCTTAAGAATGTGATTCTGTGGCTCACTGCAGTGCTGTCCAGAGGACACAAATTAGTGGTGGGTGGGAGCAGGGCAGTACAGAGCAGCTCAGGCTTCTTGGGCTCATCAGCCCTGCTGAGGGGTGTGATAGACAAGATGTGCCTCTGAGGTGTACCATGATTTTGACAGTCAGATATTTTGGTGGGGTTGTTAAAATATATTCAGTTACTGATGACAGCAATATTATTTAATTGTAATTGCAGTTGTATTTCAAGAAATCTATCTAACCAATTGATTCCTTTTTTATTTCCTAATTGATACTTACATTAGCACTAGGGACAATTAGGAATTTCCTAGATTAAAATACAGTCAAATGCATTAATCAAGCACTGTAATGTTATTACTTTACCTTGGAGGAAATTTAAATTAAATTTTGATTAGGTTATGCATCATAATTTTTGAATTAATTCAATAAATCCCTACTAAGGAGGAGAGTTGGTTGAACTTCTTGCTCAGTGAACATATTACAGATTTCAATTTGCTCATGCCAGACACTGCTCAACAATATAAGTAACCTTTCTCCAATTATCAGCTAATATTTGTTTTTAAAGCCCATTAAGCTAAAGTAAGAGTGATTTATGAACATCAGAACTGGAACTTAACTGGGAAGAAGTTGAGGTAAATAAAAAACAGACTTTCACTCATTTTCCTAATGTAATGCAGCGTTTTAGTTAAGCCTAAAATTCCTAAAAACCAAGTGTAAGAAAATACTGTACCAGAGCTCAATCCTTTTTCTTGATTTTATTTGGGGTTTTTGGCTTTTTTTTTTCTTTTTTTCTTTTTTTTTTTTAAGCTCCTGAAGGGATGATTGGAAGAGAGTAAATTCAGCAAGAAATCTAACCACAGGCTAGGTGACATTAATCTCAAAGACGTTCCAGATGAACTTGAACTGTCTTGAAAAATACAAACAAATACGCAGACAAAAACCCCTGCAGGGACTGTATTTGAATAACTAAACTTGGCCAGTTCAGCAGTCCAGTACTAGCAGTACTATAGTAGATAGTGAATCAGGATCTGGAGTGTTTAAAACAAAACAAACCAAACCCAAAAACCTCTTCACCTTATATTTTTTGAAGCAAGTTTTAATGTTTTAGTTAGGTGGTTGGGCAGTGCCAGTGCTTGGTCTGCTCTTGTACCTCTGTCACTGTGGTGTCCAGTGGAGCTGGGTCTGCTGTAGTAATGGTGGAAATGTATTGTGTATTCAGTAGTTCTGGTGTTTAAAAGATTCAGTTCTGGTTTTTACTACTCTGCAAAAGTAAAATAAATGTCTATTTTAAATTTATATTTCATTGTATATGCCCTAATACCTGTGATAGTTATGTTTTACTGTATTTACAGGTTTTGGTAAATAACCAAAACCCATGTTACCTCAAAGAGCAATTGTAGGAGCCATTCCATTCAGACAGAGATAATGTAAATAAAATGTAAAACCTAGTGAGTGTATTATAGAATTCCAGACACCTGACTGGCCGTACAGCTTTGTTTTAGTATGTTTCAATGTTTACCTATTCTGTAAAAAAAGTTAAAATTACTTCCATGTGTACGAGTAACAGTAGTCCAGAGACGTGAGCAAACAGAAGCTTGAAAGGTTATGGGTTAACACCACAGGTTCAGCTGTGGGCAGAGCATTCTGAGGGTGAAGATAAGGCTTGATCCTGTGTCTGTCATGCCTGTTTGTCAGCACTGAATGCAGACTCCCAAAGTTTGGACAAAACCCCATAATATGTTCAGTGAAACATTACTGAGCTCGTCAGATCAGCTAACAGGGAACAAGTTAGCTTTTAGGCTTTTCTTAATAGCAGAAGAAATGAGGATTATTCAAGTATGGAGGTTCTTTTTCTTTACATGTAGCTGAATATTATGTGAAATCAGCGCTGTTAAAAAGCAGCCTCGTCTTTCCTTGTTTACCCTTACCCAGATGACTTTTTTCCTTGCGTATTTTGGCTGAAGGAGACTGACCAATGTGCATTAGAGTAATTGCCATATGAAATAATTTTTTTACTTGGACCTTCACCTTCCAGTGGCTCCTACCATTTCCTGCACACAGCAGCTACAGTGCCCTCTCTCCTGTGAGGAGTATCAGGTGTCCCAGTAGCTCATTTCAACTGACTGATCATATTCTTTTCTTCTTGATAAATTTTCTGGTTATTGCCATGATCACTCTCTCTGTTGTTCTGCCTCATAGTCACTGGCAAGCCTGAGATAATGTGATGGATTTTGAGAGTGTGGTTTCAGGTCTGTCTGTTGATTGCTTCATCATGCATTTAGGGATTTATGGATGTGTGACATTCTTTTACCCAGTCCGCAGGCTGTTGTCATTAGCAGAGCACTTCTGTAAGCCTATAGCATAGCTCATGAAAATGCTTAATGGGAGGTTATATAAGCAAATTTAGCAAATGTGATGCATAATCACAAGGAATTTTGAAAGTGGTGTATAACTATACATATTGTAAGAAGGAATTATACTTTCTCGCTGGGGCTGAGAAATCTCCTAGGTGGAAACTACAGCAGCAAGACAGTTAGTTTGTTGTGAAACTGGGAATAGCAGCAATGTTTTTACCTTGGTAGTGCTATACATTTTTTACAATCTCAATAAAAATGTTTTAATTCCTCGTTAAGTTGCACTTAGCAGGAAAAGAAAATGTTGCAGCATAGCCACACATAGAGGAGTAAGTCTGCAGGGTTAATACATCCCTGGTTTCCACATAACTGGTAGTGGACATTTAGTCTTTGAAGCTTAGGTGCTTGTGTTATCCAGGAGGAAAACAGAACTTTCAGTCGAGTCATAAGGCATTTTTGGGCTGTGGAAATGGCAGTGATATTCTGCCTTGCAGGAGAAAGAGGCTGATGTTTCCGGAGTTCTGATAAACTGCCGCTGAAACAAAGATCACAAAGGGAACAAAAAATGGCACTGTGTGACATTTTTCCTGTTAATAGTGATCGTTACAATGACGGAGCACATGAACTTTGTCTGCTCTCATTAGAGACCAAAGAGTTCATCATTGTTACTGGCTCCTCCATACATGTAATATTTCTTGATGTATCTAATGCTCTCTCTTTTCACATCTCATCAGTGTGATGAAACTGCTGAGTTTTGAGTAATCTTCTGGGCAGTAGGAAAACTGTCAGGAGACCCTTCCACAGAGTGACTGGGAGCATAAACCCCAATCAAGAGGCAATGTGGATAACTTCTGAAGAGTGAATATAAAATTCCATGTGCAGAAAAAATACTGCTGATACCTAGGTAGTTAGTTATTCAGTGTCTCCCTGTGACTCAGGGCAATGCAGAAGGTTGTACCCAGGCAGGCATTGCTGTGTATAAAACTATTCAAGTAAAAACTATGTATTTTTAAGATTATTTTTATCATCTCAAATGCCTTTTTTTTTTTCTCCCCAGTCTTTGCACTGCAATTCAATGGTTCAGAACAAAGTTGAGTCCTTTTGAATCCTCAAGATTTTGATCTTGACAAAACTATCACATTAGATAGTTTTGTCAAGATCTGAACTTGCTATTAACTGGCCTGAGAAGCAATATGAATTTGAAACAGGTGTTTGTTAATCCTTTTTTTAGAGATTTAAACATATGATCTGTTACTGGGGCTACAGTGATATTCTGAATTAACATTATCAGATGAAAACTTCATGTTTTAAAACATTCTTAAGTCAAAAGGGTAGTTTTAGGCTGTTTCATTTGTCTTTCTGGAAGAAAATATAATACAGGAGCAACTCTGCTTTTGTTGTCTTTAAGTGGATGTTCTGTTGTCTCATGTTTTGCCACTTTTTGAATTTTGCATTCGGTTGTCTTAGCTGGGTACTTTGATCTTTTAAAGGTTTTGTTGTGCTTCAGCCAGAGATGACTTTCAGCAAGACTTGGCTCTCCTTTTCCATAATGTTTGCATTGGTGTTTGTGTTACAGCAGTGCTTTTGGTTTCAGGTAAAGAATAAAGCCTTGTTGTGCCAGATGCTACAAAAACCAGAAAGTAGTAAATACGAAGAGTGTTTGTTTACACTACAAGACGTGTACACAATAGGAAAGGAAAGGTTGCACAGTTGTTCTGATTATAGAAATCTTGGTTCTGGAGACCTACTTAGTTTTCTTGTTAGCAGGCAGAGCTTGAATCTTTTATTTTTAACTGGAGGTAAAAATTTGTGTGCTCTTTTTGAGGGGTCTGATTTTTTGTTGTGTCAATAATTGCATGGGGTCTTGAGTCTCTACAGCAGCTGTTCAAATCCAGCCCAGTTTGGAGTCAGACTCAAAGTACTGTGGTCACATTGATGATTGCTGGGAGTCAAATTATCTGGTGTTGTGTACTTAGAGATTTGGGATGTTTGCTCTACAGAAATACTAATAAACATAGGCAATAAGATGAGATAGATCTCTGTCAACATCACACTGAGTATGAGCTACACCCCTCTGCTATGCATACACAGACAAAATTAGCTTCCAGACTGCCTCGGAAGAAATTCCAGAGTTTGCATGCAGCCACTGGAATAAAGGATCTTGCTGTTTCCGAGGCATTAATTAGAGCTGCAGATTTTGTAGGATGTAAGCTTGCCATGCTGTGTGTATTCTGGCAGTTAGGATTTGGCCTGTAATTGCATCATGCTTCATAAAACTAAATTCATTGAAGTTCTCCTTTGTTTGAAGTGCCCCAGAACTTTTTAAAATACATTAGGCTCTCAGCATGTGTGAGAAACCCAAAATTGCTGTATCAGTACTCCATCCTTATTTGAAAGGTCCTGGTAAGCTTCTGTTGCATGATAAAGCCTACTTTATTCTGGCCTTTGGAGTGGCTCTGACAAGATATTTTTACATTAGGAGAGAGTATCTTTACACTTCAGGGATAAAATTTGAAGTTGGCTAAAAATGTATTAATACACAATTTTAAATTTATGAAAATCATGACTTATGGTGGAGTTCTTTTTAGACAATTTTCACACAGCATCTCTCATTAGTCAAAAGAGGCAGGAGATAAATGCTAAATCTTCTGTTCATGTAAGCAGTGGGGCTGTCCTTAGGTTGCACGAGGGAAAGAAAGGAGGATGTAACTTGACAGGAGAAGTGGAGATACAGGAAATGGAAGTAAAATATTTGCAACTGAGGTATGACATGCTTTCTCTAGCTCTGTTTTGGTTTAATTGTTTTCTGCAGCTTGCCTAAAAGAGGATGGAGTTAATATATTCACAGTGATTCACACTTGGTAGAGGTTTTGTTTGCATCCAGAAGGATGGAGGACATCATAATTTTCCCTGAATCTTGCAATAGATTTCCAGTACAGACAAAACTTAGGCCTTCAGTACCTTTGTTACTGAGCTGCCTTTTCCAGTTCTGCACTCTGACAGGAAATTCAGTACAGATCATCTAAAAGCTTCTCTCTTTCCCTCTCTTAAGTCTTTTCTGCCTACTTTTTTGTTACATTTGTTATCTGTGAAGTGTGGAATGGGATAAAATGGGGCATGCCCTATTCAATTAGTCTTTTGGGCACTCACATGGTCTGAATTTCATCAGAAAGAGTGAAGCTTGGCACGGTAGCTATTTTTCAGAACTGATAATAGAATTGAGATCAAAGAGCTGGCAGTATTTATACTTCATACACAAATAATCCCGTAAATGTTGCTTGACTAGAGATAGTACATCTCTTCTTCACACTTTCTGTTTTATTTTAAAGAGATTGCATTCATATTTACTAAAAAAGTATTATTATTGCAGTGAAAATACCAAATATAATCCTTTCTGTCCTTTCTTTGGATACAGTATCATATCTGGAAAGAAAGGCCTTAAAATAGGACTAAAGAACTGAGAGGAAGTGTAGTATTTCTGGCAGGCAATTCATTCACTACTGACACTCATTTATTAAGTGCATTGTGCCAACACTATTTTTAGTCAATTTTACAAGTTCCTGAATTCAGCACTTTTGAAAAGTTAGAACATAACAATTGATATTTTTAGCAATAATTGCCTAAGGACGTCTGTGTGCTTACCTATGGATAATGAGAAGATAGATCCTGCTGTGTCTGCCAGGTCCTCGTAGCAGGGGGAGCTTGTAAGGGGAGAAGTTACGAAAACTATTGCAAGAGTGAAGAGTTCAAACTTGTGACTCAGCCACAGCTTGGTCCTTATCCCACTTCTACTCCAGGGGGGAAGTAAGATTTGCCAGAGTGATGTGTGATGAAAACTGGAATATCCTTTGCAGGGAGATATTCGCAGTGTTATCACTCATGAAAATATTTATGTATAAAACTATTTCAGCTTAACTGACTATATTTTGCTGCTAATCTAATCTCTAAGTGTTTAGTCAATAATCAAAGTGCCGAACAAAGTGTCACCCTGTAACTGATGACCTCTTGCTCTACAATCCAGCTTCTCCCAGTCCTGTTCTGGAGGATTTGTAAACATAAGTCCTTACAGTGGGAGAACATCACAAGTAACAGCGGAATAAGCTGAAGATGCAGCAAAAATGTAGATGAGTAATGTTGTCTGTACTGTGCTCCTGAGAGCAGTGTACTTCTCAGCCACTTGGGGTGATGCGATTTATGCATCTGTTCCTCAGAGCCGTGCTGAAATACTGGCAGAATTTGACTTGCTAATGGCCTATATTTGCTCTAATTCAGTATGCAATAAAGTGAGTATTTGCATTTTAATAAAACGAAGGAAGTTAAACCAAAGGTCACTGTTACGTTTGGCAGAATGTTCAGTGTGGGTTTAAGTTGAGATCACACTCTATAAAGCTATGATGCAATTACAAAAAGCAGTGTAATTCCTAAATGTAGAGCACAATGATTTCACACCGTACCTGTTTATGGATGCAGTTTTTTTCTATTGAAAGCTAAATGTCCTACCTTGCATCTCGTTGCTGATGTTTTCTATAAAGCTGTTGTAGTGCCAGGGAAGGAAATGTCTTTGCCATGTCTGCACTGCACCAAATCTGCTTCCTCAGACTGACAGTCTTTACACACCCGATACGGAAACAGCCCTTTAGTGAACACTTAGTTTTCAGCATTTATGGAAGTGTCAGTCTTAGGCAGACCCCCAGGAGAAGGCCTGAGGGCCCTTCCCGAGCCGTGCAGATGGCTGAACTTCATTTTGATCATCCCTGAGGTTTTTGCATTCATAGCCCTGCCTGTGAACTGGGGGGCTGGTTTTGTAGCTCCTAACGAACAGCTGCAGTGCTAATTGCCATTCTCCCCAGTTTTGGGTGAGCAGACAAAGGCAGCAGGAGCTCTTGGAACTGCCCAGCTGCGGGGTGTCCTGGCTGGTTGTGCCTGAAATACCAAAGTGAGGTCGGGCAAGAAGGCGTTTATTACCCTGTTTTCTGCCAGTGCTGTGGAAATTAGAGAAGCTCGCACCCCGGGGTTGCTAACCCAGCTTCTGTTGCCGGTTCGGAATTAGCATTAGAAAAAGGAAGGTCATAAAGAAGTCTCCTGATCCCTGCTGAGTGGAAAAGAACAGTTTGCAGAGGAGATGTACTTGTAAGATCACAGCACATCTGCCCTAATGACGTGCCTTCCAAGGATGGGGCACTTCTTGAATTGTGCCGGTGCCCTGCAGACCTTTCAGGCTTTTTTAAAATCCGTTTCATAACCTCTTTACCTGTTGGCTGCTATGACCTCCCGTGGGCAATACTGAAATATTTATAGATACTCCTGATGAGTGTCCTGTAAAGACCTGATTCTCATCTGTCACTCCTGTTGAAGTTATTGCTGGTCTTAAGAAAAAGCTTAAATATTCTAGTCATAAACTAGCTCCAGTGGAATCTACAGATATTGAATATAATTATCCCCATGTTGCAAAAGAGAGACATGAGACAATGAGAAGTGAAACGATAGGCCTAAATATAGATGTGTTTAGTAGCTGAGATGGAAAGAGCATCCAGAAATCCTATATTTTAATATTAGATCTGGTACTGTGTTACAGATGGATATGGAGTGAGAATAGTAATTAGGCTCTTTGTGGTATTCATTTCATTGTCTGGTATTTGTGCTGTGGAGTGACTTATGTTCACATCCGCTTAAAAGAAATGTTTAAAGAAATTCCAATATCTCTTCAGAATAATTAAATTACCTTCACAAAGCACTGGCTTTTTGCTGCTTTGTTTCATTGTGATGCCGAACAGTGGGTGGAGGGGTGAAAACACTGATATTGTATCCCTTTTTTTTTTAATTTGTGCTCTGCATTTGGTCTGTAATATTAAATCTTGCATGTGTGCACTGCTGCTCTCCCCCAGATAAAATGTAAAGCTGTATATATGAACTTAGTAGGTTCAACTGCACGTTGTCCTTTTGATGATCTGGAATCCATTTCCCAGGCATTTTCTTTTCAACTACATGCACGCATCTACCTAGGAAACTGCTGAATACTTCTAGAGGTTTGCAGAACATGGTTTTGAATTGCTTAAAATGGTTTTGTTACATGTTTGTTTTATAACAATTCGATGCTACTGAATTTCTAAGTGATTGCCATAAGCAACTAGAGAACAGTCTGCAGAGACATAAGCAAGTGTGGATTTTAACAGGAGAATTGAAATAAATTGAACCTGAATATTTGGACTGAAAACCTTAGTATATTTACTGTGACAGCATTGTATTGGGCTCTAGGGCTGCCTTTCAGAAGAGGTTTTGGAAGTCAAGTAACCCAAATCATTTAAAGTAGATTAGAAAGATACACTAGAAAAGTGGAAAGACTTCCTGTATTTCAAGAGTAAATTTAATGTTTCATGTGTTTGATCAGTGCAAACAGTATGTTTAAAACAGTTGGAATTATTAAGATGTGTGGTCTGCGTGTTTAAATTACACACAGTTGACCCTTCTTCTTTGGTTTGTGCACCAGCAGGAGGAAACAGATGATTTGTTTCAGATTATGTACATTCCACATACACACAGTCTGGGCTAAGGCACATGCTACTACTATTTTCTTGTGTGGTTTTGCTTTCTTTTTTCACTTTCTCGCACTACACTTCTGATTTTTCTGGTCTGTGCTGTTCAGTTTGGGGAATTTTGGAGTCATTAAATAATCTCCCTTTGATCTCACAGTGTCTTTAACTCAGCTGACACTCCCCAGTAACCCAGGGTAGCTTTGGCAGGCTCTGTAGGCATGGGCTTTAAAGTGCAATTGAAATAACTCCTGTGTCCTGAAAACCTAGGGTACATCTCCACCCGCCCTTTCCCTGCTAGTGATGAGGACTGATTCTGTCATCTTTTTTGAGGGATGTGGTGGGAAAAGCAGCAAATGAGCTCCACGGTGACAAGCTGCAGTCATCCTGTAGTGCAGGTAGATGCAGCAGCAATAACCACTGCAATAAAGCAGCTTGCACTTAGATCAGACCTAATCTGGGGCCTTGGAGTGATTCCACACGTGCATGGTGCTTTCAGT
Organism: Melanocharis versteri; assembly: GCA_013397845.1. NCBI lineage: Eukaryota > Metazoa > Chordata > Aves > Passeriformes > Melanocharitidae > Melanocharis > Melanocharis versteri. The sequence continues at coordinate 237,731 of VZTG01001418.1, read as the reverse complement.
TTCTTGTTGCTTTCAGGTGGATGGAAAGAGGCTTGAGTGTTTTTGAGGTGAACAACTTGCTTCCACTGAGGTAATCACCAGAGCTCTTAACATTACATGGGGGAGATTCAACCCCCATTTCTCTCCAGGATTTTCCTGCCATCGCGGGAAGAGAAGGCAGGCACTAAGAAGGGAAGTTTTTTCAGCCTCTAACAGTGTAATGAAGACTCTCAGAAGCCCTGGTAGGGTAGAGTGTGTAATGGCTGGCAGTTTCTGGGTACAGTGTAAAATCTGTGGTTGCAGTGCGGAGGTTGACATGCACAGATGGAGATTGATGGAGACTCTGAGCCTTTTGGGGGAAGGAGCAGCAATTCTGTGAGAATTATTATTATTGTTGTGTAGCACTCAGGACTACTGGTCTAAGTGAAGTGCTGGAAAGAAGCATCTTGACATTTCAATAGCTTAAGAGTGACTGGGAAAACTGTTTGATTCACTTGTTGCAACTGATTTTCTAACTGTGAGAATTTAATAGCACTGGTGAAGGGATATTATTATTCCTTCTATAATATCTTCCCAGTTCTGGTTCCTGTGAGGTGTTTTATGGGCCCTGTTCGCTGGTGAGACAAACTGTAAGAGTCATTCCATGTAAAAATTATACAGTGTCCTGTAAAATCAAAATTACATTTGAGGAGGTATCCATATGTGATAAACAGAATAAGGAGGAAAGTTACTGACAGATAAAGACAGGTTTATCTTTTGTATAAGAACAACAGAATGGATTTAGGAAATAGGAAACAGGATAAAATTATTTAGGACTGGGCTTCTCTAAGGAGGTCTTCGTATTCTTATAAACAGAAAGAAGCTGTTGGTAGGTGCTTAAATTCAGTGCTTGTTTTCCTGCTCTTTAGTTCAGCCAAACCTAGATGTCTATCCATAGCAAAGCCTGCCTTATTTTCTTTGGAATTAGAGGAGAAGGATCAATCTACATGTGCGTGTGTGTACTACTTTGTGCGAGAATGAAGCCTTGTGGCGGGATGGTAATGAGTATGATACCCACCTAAGGTTTTACATTTTAAATGTGAATAATGAATTGTGAATAAGGGTTTACTGATGTGGACATGTATACTTAACTATACACATCAGAGCAAAACTAAGAAAGTTAACGGTGGTTTCTTTTTCTCTTGCTTATGTTATAGCAAAAGGTATTTCTGATTAGCAGCATTTTTTTTGTCTAGAAGCTGGCTTCATTTTCAGGCTTCCCTGTGATTTTCTCTGGGAAATATCAGCCAGCTGAATTTCTGGTGGTAAATTTGTCGTTTTGAGCTTGACACTCAAAGTGACCAAGTTGCCTCCCTTAAGAATTGTGCTGCTATGCCAGTTTCTCCTTCTTCTCTGTGTTTCGTAACCATCTCAAGCTTCATCTTGAGCTATGTCAGAAAGCAGAGGTCGTTATCTGAATCAGGATGTTCCTGGTTCAAAATAGAAGTGTACTATTTATATCCCAACATGTTTACCATCTGACAGCTTCCTGTGCTCTCACAGGAATGAATTAAAGACGTTGGTTTAATTCCTGTTGCAGTTATCTGTATCACTGGAGTTGCTTTCCAGTTGGGTACCTCAGCAGGAACAAGAAGGATTGACTGCTGCTTGTCTCTCAGCCAGCTTTCTTCTCTCCAGGAGCTGAATCCCATGTTTGCTAAAGTTGATTTCAAGTTTCCGTTGTTTTCAGAGGATATCATGTCAAATTGCAGGATGATTCTTACAGCCAAGAACTGAGGCAGTGTTTTATTTTAGTTATTTATTTTACCTCATAAGCCTTGCTGTTAATGCCTTTCTATACTTTATGCTTCCAAGTCTCTCACCTCCTTTTAGATTTGGTCTCTTAAGTACATCAGCTGAATGTAACTGGCTTTGCAGGCTGGGCTTTGTTTGCTTCTTTGCACAAATTCTCTCAAGAAACAGTGATCAGCACTGACCCTTTCTTTATTTATGTCTGCAGGAAAATACCACTCCAAGAAAAGGGTGAAGAGACATGAATGACTCATTGGCTGTTCTACCAAAGTATAGATAGATTTAATTTACACCAGAAATTGTGACTGGAAAGTGAGCCTGCTCCTGAGAGTCCTCTGCTTCCTTTGTTTCCTTTCTAGTTTCACTGCAGATTTTTGTTTTGTTTTTCAAGCTCTGCATAAATATTCATCGTGGGTTTCCTTCCCTGTTATTACCAGCCAGCCCACTGATCAGGCACCAGGGTTGCAATCTCGCTAAGTTTGTGTATTGTGTTGGAATCAGAAATCAGATACATGAAAATACATGTAATATGCTTTTAAGTGTTGTGATGTTTAGTGGGCAGACGTACATCATGAAGACCTTTCTTGTCTACAATTTGTGATGAAGATGAATCATTCTTTGGGGAAAGGTTATAGTCATGTTGCAAATCACATTCTAAAACTGAAAAAAAAAGATCCAGCGGTGATAAGTACCATCTGGAATCTGAACTATATGATTGTATTATGATTTGTCATCTATGTAAGAGAAGCCCTTGAGAATGTTTAAGTTGAAGGCATAGCCCCAGAGATACCCAAATGTGTTACCTTCTTCAAGTACTGATGTGAAATGAATTAAAACAACGTGTTCCGTGTGAGGTAGAAAGACTCCTAGAACCAAGATGATGGAATTCCTTGCAGCACAGCTGTATGGGAGTAGGCATTTGGAGAAGCTGTGTAGTAAATTTTACACTGTTTTTAAAAAAAATAGCTCACTTTAATTATTTGACAGATGATAATGAATTTACATCAAAAAAAGCCCTCAAATGCCTTTTGTGATTTAACTTGGGTTGATGTATCTCCAAGATGAAGCAATGGATGCAGATGAGTTGTGTATGAGTTTGTCTAACATTGAGGGATAGGCACTGTGGGAAATTAGTCTCTTCCATGACTTGAAGAAAAGAAACAGGGATTGTTGAGAAAAGGCACGGGAAGAAAACAAGAGAAGAAAGACAGCTAGGAAATGGGAAAGCAGTGAAAAAAAGCAAAGTGCCTTTTGAAATAACTACTCTGAATCAACACCACATACATTTCTGCTTCTGCCAGCTGCCTACTCATTTTCTCTTTTAATAGAAAGAATCGTCATGGCTCTGAAACAAGTAGTGTAAGGAGCCATGGATTTTCTTAGGAAGTGAGTTTCCTATCTTAGTGAGTTTGAGCTTGCAAGACTGACTTGGTAATGGATTTGATCTCTTTAGGGTGTATATAACATATCAAAATGGCAGAAGCAGCATTTTGTTTTTCCAAAGACACTCCTCCAATACAGAAGCAAAGCTTCAGGAATACCTTTGTTTCCTCTCTGATTGCATCAATAATAAAACTTTGCTCTTTGAAAACTCTTTTACTGACATTCATTTAGTCTCAAAATGCTTCTGTGAGGGAGGCATTAATATAATGTATGTTCTGTAGACAAAAATCTGGAACACCAGATAAGACAGTAACTGATTTGTCCCATGCCTCTCAACAAGCCCTTGGAGTACAGACTTGGTCAGAGCCTTCGCAAACCTGGCCCTGAGTCTTGTGCTCCTTGCTCAAAATCATGCTGTCTGCCAGCTGAGGTGTGTCGAGGGACAGACACACAGGAGACTTGCAAGACTTGCAGAATTGATTTGTTCTCTGAAAAACTACCTAGGTGACTAAAATCAAAGAGGTGTTTGTTTTACTGACTTCTGTTATCTCTGTTCCTTTCCTTTCAGCTGGTGCTGCCGGAGTACTCCATCCACAGTCTTTTCTGCATAATGTTTTTATGTGCTCAGGAGTGGCTCACACTGGGGTTAAATGTTCCTTTGCTTTTTTATCACTTCTGGAGGTAAGCCCTTCTTTTCTATGCTGACTGCTTGTTAGCCTTGCTTGCCAGCTCAGCACACATGCAGATTGTATGAACAACGAAGGATAGTGATAGCAGTATAGATGAGTATCTTTTGCCTAGAGGCTCTTGCCTATAAGCAGCTGAAACTTAAATTTCCAGAGAAAAAGGAAATTTTTTCATTATTTAGGATGGCTAGAGAAAACATATGATAATCCAGCCGTGGTTTTCAGTAACTTAGATAATATTCTGAAGGGTGCGAGGATAAACTCACCGCAAGTGAATGAAAATGTGGAAGTGAAATAGGCTGGAATCTGAATGTGGAACTTGGTGAGGCTCTAAATACTTCACAGCTGGGGAGCTGTAAGACAGTTCATATCTGAAAGAGCTCGGACCTCTTCATTCAGCCCTAACAAGGAAACCTTTCCATTGTAGTTGTGAAACAGAGACTGGGCAGGTTGACAAATTTTTGTCTCTCATCTTCTTTGGCAGTTTTTTTTTTTTTTTTGCAGTATAAAGTAAGTAGTTTCTTTCTGTACAGTAGGGCGTTTCTGTTCTGCAAGAGAATTCTCTTTTAGAGACTCTTGAAGTACGGATTGGAGTAGGTGAAGAACTGTTTCTTCACGCTGCCCATATGAAGAAGGGGGGAGTGTTCCCACTCTGGATCTCTGATTTGTGTTTCTATTCACCGAGGGGCTTTTCAGAGTTGATCATGTAAGACCTGCTGTTGTTTTCCAGACAGGCAGTGCAGCTGCTGCTGCTGCATCTTCCTCTGCATTCTAGTGGAGGATCAGCCTTCTGTTGCATCTGAAAATAACCAAGAGACATCATTTTTTGTGGTTGTCAGTTTGGAGACTTCCCTAGTTTTGCATTTTCACAATGTCTGTAAAAGCACAGATGATTTTTGTCTGTTAGGGTCTCTTTGTGTTACAAAAGTACATCTGGTAGCAGAAGAATAATTCTATAAAGAAGTCAAAATCATCATCTCATCCAGGAACTAAAAAACAGTAGCTTTTTTACACTTTTTTTCTGCGAAAGCTTGGTAGTAATGTAGAGTCGTATGATAAAGTGTATTATCCAGAAATTAAAGTGCTAGTGGAGTTCTCAGGAAGCTGAATGAAACAAAGCTGCAAGTGCTTTTCTCCCCACTGTTCTGCTGCAATAAAAATAGCAATGTTTTATGCTGCTCTTTTGCTAAGGGTTAACAACCTTTAGTGTGACAATAATACCCATTTTAAAAGTTTCTAAAAACAAATATATCCAAGAGGAAAATGATCAGACTCTAAGTAATGATATCAATCTCTGGAGAGAACTTTTGATTCTTTTTTTGTGATTCTTCATGTGCTTTGCTGTAAGTACTCCATAATTACTCCTGCTTTAACCACAGACAGGTTTGGGTTCATTGTGTAAAGTTCTGTGCAGAACCGTGGGAAGACACTGTGAAATATTTTCTTCCAAATGAAGAAAATTAAGCAAGATGTCACCTGTGGTTCTCCATAAAAGAATTTGCAATGTTATTAGACATTGTAAGTGGATGTGACTAACATTGGAAGGGAGAAAGGCAAAGTTATTTTGAGAACCTCTCCTTTCAGAGTTTGCTGCTGGTCACCTGTTTGGTGTTTTTATATCTTCCTATATGTGTGTCTATCCCTCTGTAAGCCATCAGCAATCTGCTTACTTTGTCAAAGCAGCAGAAATAACGATATTTCTTCTGATTCATGCTGATCTTAGAGCAGTTCATTAACTTTGTTGAGGACTTCATTTTTTGGTTTTGGTTTTGCTTTTTACTGCAAAGTAACTGAGACAAAAGCTCCTTTGCCAAAGATGTTCTTTTGTCACGATTTTCTCAAACATTCAGTCATTGCTGAGAATAACTAGAAGTTTCTCCTATGTGAGAAGAAAAATATTTTCCAAAGAAAATTATTTGGATGATAAATTCTTGAGCAGTGCCACATGTAGAAAACATTAGTCAGCCACTTCTTACATTACTCCATATTGGCTTTTTTCCTTTTCAGATTTGGAGGAACTTATCAACCAGTTGGTTGGGATTGTCACCTTTCATCATGTCTGAAATCAGTTGTGTAGGTGCAGTAAAAGCCCAGTAATCCTTCCTCCACTCTGTGATCACAAATCACTGTATATTGTCACTCACAACATGTAAGTTATTAGTGGATAAGCCAGAAATAACTCTGTAGGAAGGGGAAATGTTTCAATCTGAAAAATTAATAGAACACAGAAAATCCACATTCATTAATTGCTTCATTCCATAAGAAAGGAGTGCTTAGACAGGCATCCTGATTTTTACAATGTCTGGAAATAGAGACTTGAAAAAGAAAGGGGAATTCCTCCTATATCATGGAAGATGGTAGTCAGGTGTGTATCTTTGTATACTTAATACAGATTGTTAAAGAGTCATTCCAGGTGTTTTCTCCTGGTCTTTCAGGTATTTTCATTGCCCAGCAGATAGCTCAGAGTTGGCATATGATCCACCTGCAGTCATGAATGCAGACACCTTGAGTTACTGCCAAAAAGAGGCCTGGTGTAAGCTGGCCTTCTACCTCCTTTCCTTCTTCTACTATCTCTACTGGTAAGTCTGGCCATTTCACTAAGAGAATAGTAGCTGCTTTTCATTTCACTTGTGAAATTGCATTTAGGAAGGACTGGAACCAATTGGACAATTTCCTTAGTCTCATAAAACTTGCTTCTGATGTTGATTCAGGGAAGCACTCCCACTGACTGCTGACACTTCAGTACAGAATATTTAGTGTTTACCTAAGGCCTGAGGCAGGCCCCAGCACCAACCAAAGGAAATAACTTTTACTTCTCTGTATCGTCTTTTAGTATGGGTGAAATAGCAAATGTTGTGCTGATGGCATTACATCAAATAAAAAACTGTAATTCCTTCTGATTCAAGAGAATCATAAGAAAAGTACTACACCTCTGGTGTAGTAATACTCAAGATGGTAAATAAATCGGTAGATAGATGTTGGGTGGGAACATGGGATGCACCGTGCCTGTAATCGTTCCTGCTGGCTCCCTTTCATGACAGTGGAAAGCCTGTGCATGGTCCAAACCCCTAATTAAAGTACATTCATGAAGATATGCACACCAATTTTGCATTGTCCCCTTGCCCCTTTCAGCTGTCACGTGTCCTCAGTGCACAGGCACAAGTGCCCAGTGCAAAAATACATCAGGATCATTTAAGGTAAGGCCTTGCCAAGATCCCAGTGTTTTTAGTCGCCCCTATAATCACACCATAAAAACTACTGGACAACAAACACTAACACACTTTAAATGGAGGTGATGCTTTAGATGCCTTTCTTCTACTCCTTCTTCCATGATGTATTTGCATGGAGCTGCCTCTTCGAACCAGTCTCGCATGTAGTCATCCCTCTGCAAGGCAGATTTGTGTGCTGGTGGAAGAAAAGTGTGATATCTCCTCTGATTACTGGTGTCTTACCTGTTCCGCTGTTCCCCACATCTTGAGGAGTCACAGCTGCACGTTGTTGTTGTTTCTCAATATTCCTTTTAAATGCTATTGAGGTTTGCGGAGAAAAGCATTTTTTAACTCCATGTTTTTGTGTTGGGATCAAAGTCAGCTCTGTAGTGTGGTGTAGCATTTCTCCTGAGACTTCACTGCTGTGCAGCTTCCTCTGTGCCCTTCATTCTAAAACGTGGCCACCATCCAAAATCCACTGCCTGGTGCTAGATAAAACAGTATAAATTACAGACAGTTTTTCAATGCTTTCCTGGTTATTGGCAGAATTAGAAGTGCAGTAAAATGGAGCTGTGGCAATATACTGTTTTCTCTGCTTTTCAGAGTTGCGTTTAGTATGTATGGATTCAGTCCAGCTGGTGGCTGCATTTTATGTTTCTTCTAGTGCACAGAGTTTTTTTCCAAAGGAATCAAAACAATGCAGTTTCATGGAAAACCTTGCCTGCCCCGCCGCGAGTTGCTGGTTGAAGTTTTAAAGATCAAACACGCTAAAAGCAAAATGGTTTTGTTTCTTCGCTGTTCAAATCCAGACATCAGACTGAGCTTTAAAAAGCTCAAACACAGCTTGTGGTGCTGTAGGATGTCGATAATGAATTTGTTATTTCTTGAGTGCCTTTTGATACCCATCTTGAATACACCATAATTAAGATGCTTTAGAGAGATAGAAAGAATGCAAAGGAAAGCACAGGCCATTACAGTCAGACCTGAGGAACAGACAGCAAAGGGTTATAAAAATCAAAGTGCTCTGCATGCTTCAAAGGGATACTTTCATATTGTGTCTTTCTTTTACATTCAGCATGATCTACACTCTGGTGAGCTCTTAACTGAAAGATCATCGCTAAAGACTGAAAACAACAAAGGCTGGAGGTGCAAGGACGAATGAACCAAGGGATGCATGATTAAAAAAAGCAAAGAGGAAAACTTTGAACTCAAGCAGTAAATACGGTACATGAAAGAGAGATCCAGCGAAGAGAAGCAGAATACCATGGGAGAATGGCTGAGTTAATTGTGTTTGTCTCCTGTTTCTCAATGTATTGCAGCAAATGATTTTCAAAACCCAAGCAAACAAAAAAAAATTGCAGCAACATGGGTCAAATTATACAACTATTCACCTCTTCACCGATAATGCTGCTTGGTTTAGTGGATTCATTAAAACTATAATCCCTATAGTCCCTACTGTCTTCCAGGAAGCAACATTTCTTTTCTTAAGGACTATTCTGGACTGAGGAAGCACAGGACAAGATGATCTTACACAGAAAGAAGAGCTGTACAACACATTCTGAAAACAAGCACTGAGTGGACTTCAGATGAGATGTGTGACTGTCCTGCAGGGCTATTCATGTGACACTGGTCAGAGGGATGTCAAAGCTCATGGAACTGCTTCAGTGGCTTTGGTTTGTTGGGGTTTTTTTTCCAACCAAAACAACAACAAGAAAAGAATTTGCAGTTTCAGTGTTCTGTATTCTAACTATATGCTGTTCCTGCAGGTGAACATCCAGTATATTTCTGTACTTCATTTGTGATGCACCAACACCATTCAGTGAGATGTAGAAATACATTGGGTTTAACCTAATCAGGCCAAGCAGTTATCAGAATAGTGTTCCTCTGACTGAAAAAAACCCCAAACCAGGTAAAGGCTGCATATATTTAAAGAGGATTGTAACGTAGCTATTATATTCATCACGATGCTGGATAGCAAATACTGGGCCAGCTAATTGTGGTCTGTAGTTCTGTTTTGCAGTTTTACTTCTGCTGTAAAATTTAAGCTGGAACAAATATGCAAAATATCTTTGTCTTGTATGAAGTTCCTGTTGAAAGATGTTCAGTTTTTTATAATTTATAGGTTTTAAAATTTTGTCAGAGAATTCTCATTCTAATTCATTTATATGGGCTGCATATCTTTGTACATATATATGTATATACAAATACATATCTACATAAATACTCACAATCTATTTACATTTTAGGTTAATCTGTTTGACTGACAGGTCAAAGGCATCAAGTGTCCAGAACTGCTGCTAAATATATTTCAGTGCTGATCCGGGTGAACCCAGGCTCATTCATTCAAAGTCACTGGTGCTGTGGATGGTAGCAAGGCTGTAAGCTTGAGTCTAATACCAGAGCGTGAACAGACACTGCTTGGCTCTTGCATTGGGAATGAGTTAATAAGGTAGGTTTCTACCACAGACTGGCAGAGAACAGCGTGGAGAGGCCTGTCTGTCCCCTGGCTTGTTCACAGCTGGTCCTGTTAGCACGAGCTTGCTGCTCACCACGTTTGGTGTGGCTATTGAGAGCCAATAGACCGATCCTGTCCCAAGCTCTGAGGTGTTTTTAGGCTGGGCCCAGGACTTCAGTAGGAGAGGTGCAGTCTCACAGTGGCTGCTGAGATCCCATGTCTGGCGTTTTCCATACGGAGCTGGAGTTACTGTGTGCCTGCAGTGCCAGGGCTCTCTCTGGTTTGATCTGGCTATGTTAACAAAATTAAATCCTGTTAACCAGCAAAGCACGGTGGCTGCATGCAAACTGTCTGCTCCTGGACAATGCCAGCTCCCAAATCCTGCCTGGGCATTGCTTGGAATGGAGCTAGCTGGCCTGTGCAAACATTATACTGGGGCCGTTCTAACATTTGTATGAAGTTGTCCCAAGGGCTGACACTCTTTAATTTACAGTAGTTTCAGTAGTTCTTATTGGATGCATTTTATCTTCGTGCAATGTAGTATTCCCTGTACTGGAAGCATAAAGCTGCCAGATCAGATGTTGGGAAGCTAATTTGGACTCTGATGGTTCATAAGTTTGGATTGCACACACCACAGGGGTGGCTGAACTGCTCTTGAAATCACACTGACCCTGCAGGCAATACAGGTGTCTTCTCTTGGAGTGAGCCTGAGCTGAGAAACTTCCCTGGATCTTTACAGAGCTAACTGATAAAGCTCTGCTGCTGTGGAATAATTAATGCACAACCCATGAAAAGCTGATGATTGTCTGTAACTGAATTTCTTCTCTGCATCCTAACTAAAGCATCTAGTTCTACAGAAGTATAGGAACTAGATTCACAGGAACAAATCATGGTGAATAACTTCTAGATGTCGTGCTACCTCATAAAACTTTCATCTCTGACTGAATCTTTCCATGCATCTTCTAGGATTGCATAGGAGATGAAAAGACATCAATTCAGGTTTCCTATATTCCAAATACATACTTTAAAGTCAGTTTCATTGAAAGGCTTGGAATTTTGTGAGATTGGATGGGTGAAAGTATGATCACTTCTTGCCTGAAAACACACAGTTTTCAAATCCTGAGGTTTAGGGATGAGCTGGACTGCTAGCAGGTCAATTGTTTGCCTGTGGAGGTGAGCAGAAGCTCTGTGAGTTTTTGTAACTGGTATTGGCATGCAATTCTTGACTTTGCACAAGAAGTAATTACTCATGTGGGTCTTCTGAATGTAACCTCAGGTGACTTCAAGAACTGGAGTGGACATGCTAGGTCATTTGAAAGAGGTTCTCTATTTCAGGCAACTTCATCAACATACATCCCAAAGTCCACTGGAAAGCAGAACACTTCATTTGATCCTACTGCTGCTTCGAGTGAGTGTTTCCAGGATTTCACTGCTCTGGTACTAGAAATTTTTTTTTTTGCATTTCCAGAGTAAATTTATTCTTGGATAATTTATTCCACTTGCTTTTGAGCCAACATTAGCCTAAGTACACTTTCTCTCATGCTGCTTAAGATTTCAATATATAGAAAGAAGTCCTTTTCACCCTCCATTCTGTTAAAAGTGAGCTGTCTTGTGTCCTCCCATAGAAAAGTCTCCATTCTCTATGTCTTCTTTAAAGGATTTCTCTGTTGTCTTTGCAGTCAAATTAACCTTTCTTAAGAGTGGATAATCACAGCTGTTCAGAGTATTCTGGAGAGTATCTAACTAGGCCTTGCTATGAATGGACAATGAAAGCTAACAGTCTCGGTTCCTTCCAATAATTTTTGTTCAAAAAAGTAATCACACAGCTCTCAATAGAATTTTGCTTCTCTTCAAGGTAAATCTTAAAGCTGATGGAAAAACTGATTAATATTAGAATACATTCCCTTTCATTGAACTTAGTGTGCAGGGCCAGGAGTTGGGCTTGATGATCCTTGTGGGTCCCTTCCAACTCAGGACATTCTGTGATTCTGCTTTAACCAAAGGGAAAGGAGCTGCATAGTTGCTGTTGAAGAATAGAAAAGAATACTGTGGTCTTTGGTCTCGAGGAAGTGTCTTCCCCATGTCACACTTCTAAGGGAGCAATCATCTATGCTATCCTTTTTGTCTCCAGTTCCTCCTTGTTGGTTAGTGGAGGCTGGAGATTTCCTCCCCAAGCCTGCTTTCTTCCTGTCTCTTTTCCTGGAAGGGTGAATGTCATTACTTAGGAGCAGAGTTCTCTTCTCTCACATGCTCTGATGGTGCAGATAAATCCCAGAAAAGACATTAAAAAAACACATCATCACCCTTTGCTTCTTCAGGAGGAGGTGTGCAATGAGCACATGCTGAAATGAGTATTTTCCTCAACTTAACCATCTGTGAAGTGAAAAAGGTGATGCCTACCTTTTGATCTCTTTCCCTACGTGTTGTACTCTTTTTTTTTTCTTTTTTTTTCTTCCCAGTAACTGTTGAATCTGCTTAAAAGAAAAAGGTGAGAGGTGGAAAAAAATGGGAGAGGATGAGACCTGCATGAGCTGCTTACGAAGGAGGCATCTACACAGTGTGCTGGCCTTTAGCTGCCTGTTCCTGGAAGGGATGAAAGGCAAGGTGTCCTATTTATAGTCAGGTAATTGCAGTGATGCTGAATAAAATTGTTGCTGCTCTGACTGTTTCAGTTTCAAGTACAGCAAATCAGTGCTGATAGCAGAATGCTTCGCCTACAAATAATTAACTGTACTTAAGCTGTCAGAAATGTTTTTCCATCTGCTTCCTTGAGCCATACTTTTCCTTTTGCATGAAGCCCCTGAAAGAGGAAGAAAAAGTTCTTCAACCTACACCTTACAGAAACTGCTCTGAGGTTGTTATGATCTGGCACTGCTTTTGGGGTCATGAGTAATCCTACATTATCAGCGAAAGTATTAGAAATCTATTGCTTTTCCTTTCTCCTTTCCATCACCACACAGGTATTTTTGCCAAAAAAATTTAGAAGTCACAGTGCATGATCCAAAATCCTTGAATTTACTGCAGGTTTTTTGTCGTTTCCAATAGGAAACAAAAGGAAACCAAAATGTTTCCATTTAATGCCCATTCCTCTAGAGCTACATGGGAAATAGGTTCACACTGGAAAGTCTCTAGATTTTTGCTGGTAGGGATTCCATCCTTTGCATCTTGCTACCACGTCCATTTAATTGAATTATGTTAATGGAAAGGGAACCTGCATTTTTGAGGGATTAGGGTAACATTTCAATGTTCATGCCAAACTACTACAGGAAGTTATACCAACTTGGTAAAAATCTGGTTATGTGGAAGCTGATGGAAATCATACCTTTTGTTTCATGTGAGCCCCACTTACCACTGCTAAGAGGTTGGTGGAAATTAAAAATAGAAAAAACCAAACAAATACAGTAAGTTTAGTTAATCAAAAATGTTACTGGATGTTAGATAAAGCTTGGTTTGCTACAAATAGAACAGGAGATGAAAAGGTCAAAATAAAGCGAGGGTTGTTTTTTTTGTTCTTTGGGAAGTAACAAATGTTAGGCTGCCATCCATGCTGCACTGAATTTTACATCAGTGATCTCAGTCCAGATTCCTGCTCTGGTGAGTTTTTTGATCATTCATTGCTCATGAACACATTGTTCTGATTTATTTTTGTTCTGCTCAGTAACACAGTTGTAGGTGGGAAGGAGGGAAAATTCTCCCATGAAATACAATATTCCCCTTCTTTTTTCCCAGATAACCTGTGAAGATGCTGTAACAAAATTCTGATTACGTGTTTCAGTGGTACACCTCAACCAAAGAATGAGGTTCTTTGCTGCAGACAATGTTCTGATGCAATTTAATAAACCACAGTTCTAAAAATATTTTTTAGTGCTTGCACTCCTAAAGTAGTTATTTTATTACCTCTAATTGCTGGCCAACTTCCCATGTAAGAGAAAATATGCTTCTGTGGCCCAACTCTATGACTTTCTGTGTAGTCAAACTCTCAGTAAAACTCTGAGAAATGTGAAGTGCTTTTTAATTTTTTTTTAATAGTGAGACCCCATATTTGAATAATATGTTATGGCAATGGAATAAAGCATTAAAAGCCAAAATATCTTGTTTAGTCTAAATCTTGAAGAGATGTTGCTCCTTTTTTTCCTAGAAATTATCCCTAATATCACCAGTCTCCTGACAGACCTGAAGAAATCTACCTGTCCTACCGTTCTGACAGTTTCAGTCTTTTTAAACAGATTTGCAGCCACTGATCATTAGTGTGAAACACTGACTGGAAAGAAGAACTTTTACAGACCACCCCAAGATTTATGGAAACATCTTAAATAACACAGAAGTAATTCAGAGTATGGAATAGCTCTCACCTGTGCATAGTAGTGTAAAGTACCAAGCATTTAATAGTACAAGTAATATATACTAGAAGTCTAGTAGAACAAGCAAAGCAGGATTTCTCTCTATATTTCTCTCTGTGTTCTATCTGTAATTAATTTTTGGTACTACAGTATTTTGCTTGTTGTAAAAAGCAATATAAATTATAAAACCAAAGATGATCAGGCTGCAGCAGTTAACGGGAATGCAAAGTTTGTCCATAGTTATTTCTAAACATTTCAAATAATTTCTGTTTCTGACAGTTATTGACAGCTTGCAGTTCCTGGAGGTGAGAATTGTGATGTTGATAGTAGCTTTAGCAATACATACATTTGCTTCTTTTGGAATAAGAATCCATGTTCCTTTCTAAAACATATTTAACACATTTTCAGACCTTACCTGACTCTCTGGATATAGCAAATTTAAATGTATTACAAAAAATCCAAATGAAATGTAACTATAAAATACAGCAAACATGGCAGATTATTTACCAAATTTCTAGAGAGCCTTCTTATTGAAAGGAAATTTCTAAGTTTGATGTCATTTATTTTGGGTCTCTGGACCGTCAAAGCCCAGCTGAATGCTTCCATTGTCAAGAGCAACAGTTCAGCAAGAGTATGAGCAAATACAAGTTCAGTTGTACCTTCCCAGCTGCCCAGAAACTTCTCGTCCTGCGGCCACATTTCCTATGGAGCAGATGACCCCCACTTTGTCACTTTGGATCCCTTGCCCTTTTAGAAGGTAAGAACATCATGGTGCATAACTCTTCTTAGCCCTTTGCAAGCACACACTTCTCTCCAAGGAGAAAGATACCATCAAGAAAGAGCAGTTTTCACTGCCCTGTTCTTGAACTTCAGCTTTTACTATTTTGGAGTAATTTTTTGGTATTTTTTTCATTTTGTGTTTGAAAGGAAGATTTGTTTTCTATGCATGTGTTCGCTCAAGTACTCAAATTCTGTTCTGAAATGGCCGTAAATTCAGAACATCTACTTAGTTGGAAACTGTCGTTCAAATTATTAACTTCTCTACACCAACAAAAGTTTCAAAAACTCCTAAATGACTTTGGAGTGCAAGTCTAATTTTCACAAATATTTGGCTATTTACTTAGGATCCTAAAAATCTCTTGCAAGTGAGATGGAAGACTTGTCCACGTACCAAAACTTCAATACAGGTGGTTTCCACTGGAAATGCCCGCAGAGGAAGTTGGTGCCGAATAGTTGGTGTGTTCTTTGCTCCTTTGCTACTCTTTAGATTCACTTTCCCAGCAGATGAGCCCTTAGACTCCTAAATACTTTGGACACTTGAAAGTGTTATTTGGGTATGTTCTACTCACTTCTGTTAACTGCAGGGTACATGCTCTAACCACCTAACCAGAAATCCTTCTTTAAGAAATGAAGTTCTCATCACTGAGTGACCAGAACTGCGAAAATGAGGGTTCAGTTCTTGCCCCTTCCTTTGTCACTTTGGGCAGACACTTCATCTCTCAGCTCACCATCTCCCAACTGGAGGAGGTTGCAGTTCCTTTCTCCCTTGTTTTGTCTGTGTTGTCAGTTTAGATTATGAGCTCTTGTGAGATGGAGGCATTTCTCTCTCTGAGTAATTACTGGTACTGCCCAGCTGAAAGCGGGAATTACATGTCTAGATGGTATTATAATCCTAAATAATGAATACTTTTTCTCATGGGAGGAAACAATGGAATTCCGTGGAATTAGTCAAAATGCATTCGTTCCACTGCCACCAAGATGAGTACCTGACCTGGGCTGTTGCTGTGCCTCAGGGCCTACTGACAAACTGAAGCGTGCTTCAGCCTCTGAATGCGTGTGTGCTGTAATTTGATACTGCCAGAAAGCACTAAAATGTAAAGAATAGTGATCAGAACTGCTCCCCGTTTCAGTATTTTGCACCCTTCTAATTTGTTTTGGCTTTAGCCTTTTATCCTGTTCCTTTATCTCACAGTGGATCCTGTTTCACTCATCTTTCAGTGCCGCATTTAAAGCAAAACCAGTGCAAGCTCAGACTGAAACAGTGGCACTGGTTCTAATCCAAATCCTTCATCTGCTTGTGGACATTTATTTGAGAATAAAATTATCCTAGTTTGGTTGTAACTAGGTACAAATGGAAATTAGCTATTTTGATAGACATTGTTTTCATCCTGGAAAATGAATAAAGCCGCATTCGTACAGGAGTTTGATGTTTAAATGTGCATTAGCACAAATGTGTTATTAGACTAGATCAACAGCATAGAAGTTGCCTCAATCTGGCAAAGGATGATGTATTTTTGTAGGTATAACCCAGCTGCAGAACAGCAGAGCTGTGTTACAGAGGAGAACATGTCCCATTTACAGGCGCTGGTGTAACCTTTCATGGTGTGGAGTCATGCAGGTTACTGGGGGGCATTTGGCCTGTTTTAACCCTTGTTTCTTCCTCTAACAGATTATATGACCCTTGAATTTTGCCACCCAGCATTTTGGTTCTAGATCCTCAAGTTCAGCCCTGAAGCAGATTTTTTTTAATACATATTGATGCGTATTTGTATTGTCTAAGACATTGCATGAGATGAACTCTGAAGGAATCTAAAGTGGGTTTTATATCCCCTTTGTTGTCTGTTTAAAGGCTTTTAAATACTTTGGTATTTAATTACATGCTCCTTGATATGCACCTACACGCACAAGCCATTTAGAAGCTAAATAAATTCTTGTCTGTTAATATAATGAACAAAGGGAAGTGCTCTTCTGTTATCCTTGTGTCTTATCTGCCACATAAAGCAGGTCCAAGCAGTAACATTACTTATGGGGTTATACTGAACAAGAAAAGGAAGCTGTATTTCTACCATATTAATTTAGAATACATTTTTGACAAGTGCTGCTGGCAGGTTCAGAGTTGCTGCTGTAGGGTCATTGTCAGCCATGCCACCTCACATCATTTGAGAGCCTTTTCTCAAGGGATGTCAAAGATACTCCCCAGATGTGCTCATTCTCTGGCTCTTTGGCCTTGAAAACCTAAATGCAGTTAGCGAGGTCTGCAGGAGAAAACAAAAGCTGATCAGCCCTGCCTGTCATCCAGAGCACTGTCATACTCCCAGCAGCAGGCAGAGCTTTGGCTTTGAATATCTGTGGAGGAATCTCTTGTATTTCCTAGCATGGGTTTGCCATGAGAGCAGGCAGTGTCCCTTTATGTTAATTATTAAATAAGATTGTTAAGTTGTATTGGAAAATGTGACTCATTCTTTCAAAACCTGTTGCCTTTAAGTAGACGCAGTATTTATCCTCCAAAAGCTTCCTGAAGTGGTAGTGGCAGAAGCAGAATTTTAATGTGCGCTCTCTCATTCATCATTTGAAGTCTACAACAAGTGATGAATCTTTGATGAACCTTGTCACACTTCCTTCGGATTGTAATAGCAGTTTTATAAGCTTCAAAGAAGTTCTGAAGCAATTGGCTGTGACTGTATCTACTTTTTTTTAATCTATGAGCGCTCAGCCCAGGACTGATACATCACTGGATTAGAAAGTCTTGTCCCTGTGTTTCTGGTGTAAACGAAAACCTATGTACGAGATATTACAAGTATATTTTCCAGAGAAATCCCAATAAAAGCTGCCAGACTACAGAGATGCTTTAAAATATATATATATGTATATGCACATATATACACACATATATGTGTATATATATATGTATTTTTAAAAAAATCTATTGACAGTATCTAGAGACAATCTCTTATCCTGGAGCGCTGGGAGCAATTATGAATTGATGATGCTTCTTTTCATTCGACTGTAGGGCTCTGTTTTCTCTCTGCAGCAAGTTTTGACACTCATGAAACACACTTCTATCTCTAGCAGATATCTTGTTCTGAGAGCATGATGCAGATTTTATCAGAGATAAACAGGATGTTCTCAAATGAGGACATTACTTTTGTCATTTCTTGTTTTGTCATCTTGTTTTTGTGCCTCTCTGTGCTAGAGGCTAGAGTCAGAACTACTGAGCACTCAAAGACCTGGAAATTTGTTTACTGTTAGCACAACCTTTGCAGTCACCGGTATTGTTGGCTACAAAAATAACTTGTCCTTTTGAAAGAAGTTTGCCCTGGAACTTTAGGACTTACAGAAACTCTGGATATAGTTTCTCTCCTGGATTAAGGCACATCTGCACGGCTGCCATGTTTCAAGCCTCTCAAAAAGACAGAGCAACCGATCTACAGAAGATTCCTGGCGCTCTGCAAAGCCCAAACGGAGCAGAGCTGCTTTGCCACATCCTTGCCAATGGCTGAGGGCGATGTGCTCTTGGTAGGACTCCATCCTGCCTTGCTGATTCTGACTGCTGGAGTGGTTGCCAAGGGGGAGCTGCTGGCCCAGGCTGAGATCAGCTCTCTTATTGTGTTAAATGATGGGCTACTCTGCCTGTTCTAGCTGTGTTTCTCCAGTGTTTCAGTTCAGTAGTACATCAAAAGGATGGATTAACACTGGAGAGGCGCAGCAAAAATATACAAGCTGTTTAGTGGTTTTCTGTTGGTTGGTGGTGAGGCTACAGACTCCTTAAGTCCTCTCAGGGCAGACAGGTATTTATCAATTCTACCCAAATAAGAATATTTCCGTTTCAGTCACTGTTGACTTAACAAGGGTGTGTGTGCAGAGGTGAATATATTGGGGAAGCAACTTCATCAATAGTGGGTGAAAGAGGTGACCAAATGATACTGGAAGTGTTATGTGCTCTTTTAAGCCTGACTTTGAGTCTGCAGTTTCTCCAGAATGTTCAGAAAAATCTCATAGTGTCGGTCTTTGTAATCTGGCTATGAGACTGGCAAGATAGAAGTTCCTGATGTATCACCTTTACAATATTCATTGTCAAATTCTGTGATGAATAACAACATCATTTCTTAGTGAGCAATACCAGAATTCTGTGTGCTTCTACACCTATTTTTCTATGCCTCATCTCCCTTTCTGTGATGCCATAGCTACAAATATTTTTAGCTGTGGTGATATGAACAACATTTTCATATTCTCTGTGTTATTCATCCTACTTCACATGCAACTGTGCGTGGTTTTCTTTTTTTTATGTTTAAATTGCAGCTGTCATGCAGGAGTCTTCCCTGAGCTCTCCAGCTCTGATAGCCAGCTGGGCAGATATCCAGCTGGGCAGATTGAACTGAGATGTCCAGTTGGACCAGTTCCTTACTTGGGTTTGGAATCCAAAGCAGTTACTTTTAAAACTGGAATAAAGCTGTGTGTTGGCCCTTGCAACCTCTGCTCTGGCCAGTGATTCTGCAGAAGCAGACAAGGCCCCTGAAAGACAAGTACACCCCCAAATGGAAGTACTGCTCATCCCAGTTTCTCTAGCCAAGAGGTGCAGGTTTGTAGGAGGGAGAGGAGAGAGGGAACACAGAAGTGGATGAAGAAAATTAGCCTTGGAGGGAAGCAGCACAGTATGAAAAAAGCAAAACATCTGTTCTTCCCAAACAGCCCGTTCTGTTCCTCCAATCTGAGGAGGCTGGTTTGTTTTAATAATAAATGTATGGGTAGGTGGTCATCTGAACAGGCCCACCAGACCTTTCTTGGGGTAGATTTTCTGTGTCATTGCTGCAAACTTGAGAAGCAGATGAGCTATTGTACTCTGACACAGGTTCGGTGTGTGATCATGGCCAACTGGCCTAAAATTTCTACGCTGCTGTTATTTCATTCCTGCCATGGAGATTAAAATACTGTCTCTCAATACTTCATTGTAAGGTTTATAGCTTGTAAAAGAATTTGAATACATCAAGTGTGACACGTTTCACTAATAAAAGAAATCCTTTTCTAGTGAAGAGAGGCAGTGTATTTAAATATTTCAAATGCTTGACAGGGGAGCCTCAGTTTATTTCTGATTACCCTAATGACTTATTGTCAATGAGGCATCACTTCGTTTTTAAGAACACTGATTTTGCCCTCTCTCCAAATTTGGTTGAGTGTTGAAACATCCTACTTTGCAATGCATAAGGAAATTTACAGATGGAAAATACCAGAGAGGAAAGCACATTATCACAGCTCACAAGTGCTGTGTACCCTTCAAAGGATTTAGAATGGTTAACAAATTGCATGTCTTCTTACGAAAACTGCCTTGGCAGCAGAAGTCTTAAAAATGCCACTGTGAAAATGATGGCATTGTTTTTGAGAAATTGTAAGTCCTTATTTGCATAATAGCCCAGCAAGTTCTTCTGTTCAGATCCTGCTTGCAAGAAAACCAACACGTTTTTTTGGCGCCCTGAGCAGTCCATAGACATGTGGGTTGTGACATGTGGAATAGAAGTTTTCCAGGTCTGACTGCAGGATGCCTCCCAGGGTTATAATACTTGGCTGACTGTTCTTAGAGTTACCTAGTTTTGTTCACCTTCATCAAGTGAGGGGGGAGACAGAGGCAAGCTGTGAAATAGTGCTCCTGTAATCCTGTAATTTGGGTTGGTGAAATCAATTCCCTGGAGAATCTGTTTGAGAATGAAAACTCACGTAACCAATATCAATGCCTGACAAGTGATCACTCATCTCAATTACCAAAGTGCACTTTTTGCTCTCAACAGCACAGCAGGTTGAGTTCTGACTTATAGAAACAATTTCTTATAGTGGATCAAAAATCCATTAATTTTCATTTGGAGTATTTAATTTATTAGACAAGTCGGGCTTGCACAGTGGTATAGCAATTCCATTATATTTGTAGCTAAAGAAATTGCAGTTAAAAACAAAAAAACCCATGATATACTGGCTATTTATTAGGCTATCAGAAAGTTTGGCTGAACTCATGACAAGTCCATAAGGAGATGTTCTAGTTCTGTTCTCTGAATTTTGGACTGCAGCTCCCAGGGTGGGGACTGGGTGATTCTCACCAGTGATGTGCTAAAGCGTGAATTTCCAGAGCTATTTAAAATCCTGGGATAAAGAACATAACTGAGTTAAACTTGATTTGGTTTGGATTTCATTTACTGTAGGAATTGCAAATCCCTTCCTACCTCCATAGCAGCAAATATTTCAAAGGCAATATCTGTAAACTTTTACTATAACTTATCTTGTTCTCTGACACAGTTAAAAGGGTAGAATTACTCTTGATTTTCTACATTAAATTTACTGTCTGAGCCCAAGCTGTGATGGATCCCAAAAACTCAATTTTATATATCTGTTCTCAGACAAAACAATTTTGGTTTCACAATGAGATCAAACTCTTCACTGGGTTATTTGTAATTTGAGAATATTCTGCCTAGGTTCTAATTTGGCTTTCTTGTTTCCAAGTTCCTTCCAGTCATTTGAAGGGGGAAATGCTTATAAACACTTGCTAGAGACAAGAGGTGAAACATAAAAAACAAATGTTAATTTCTGTTTATAAATTTAAAAGGTATGCTGTTCTTGAAAATGTTTTCTCCACTTTTCTCTGTTGCTTTGGTAGTATCTTGAGGAAAATACACTGGCTCATGTTCACATAGGAGTTAATTGATGACTAGCCTGATGTAGCCAGAGGACAGTTTCACTTCCCTGCTGTTTTTATTGCTGCTAAGAAGCTTTGAAAAAGGCAAAAGGAAGAAGCTGTACTGCTAAAACCACTGAAAGATGGGAAAAAAGGTAAAAAACACACATGCACGAAAGAACCCCCAAACACAAAAAAGCTATATAGATGCTCTGATAAACCTGACAAAACATGCTAAAACACATGAAAACATCAAAAATTGCTTAAAACATCAGAACACACCATGCACTGTACATGACTTCATAGAATCTCAGGGCCTTCCAGCTTGTGTTGGTGTCGTACCAGGGATATGACAGCACAGGAGCAGTGCTGGTCTCTGCCACACCAGACATGGAGTCAGCTCTTATCCCTGTTTCATGCTGGAGATTCAAGCAGGCACAGGGGTGAAGGACAAACTCTGAACTTCAAAATATGTCCCTACAACTTCTTTAAAAATTCCACCTTACTGATTAGATATTTGCTGCCTGCTTGAGGACTGTGGTGATCCAGGTCTCTCACCTCATGAAATGCTGACATTTGGCACACTGTGGATTAAACAGCAGGTGATGGAGGAACTAAACAAAGCCATCAGCTCTCCCCTAGGCTATCACTATCACTCTGTCACTATCAGCTATCCACTAAGCGCATCAAACATTCTCTGAGAGATTTAAAGAATAATGACACTATTTGCCTAATTACTTGTTGCATAGTTAACTGATTGTTTTGACAGTAAAATTACTTTAATTTAGATGTCTGATCACATAGGACAGGTTGGGGTTTTTTTATACCTCTTTTAATTCATCATTTATTGCCCTGCCACTATTCCGTTCTATGTTCCCATGGAGTTTAATCCTCATGTCTCTAAAATATTAAAACCACTTGAGGCACAAGGTCAATGTTGCCATGCACGCAGTGAATACTAATGCAGATGCTGTGCTTCATATTCCAGACTGAGGCTTCCAGGAGGAGGAGGGATCAGGAAACCTTTTAAGTGCTGCACTAACATTGACAGCTTTATTATAATGTAAATCAAATAAGAGGAGACATGTTTAACAGAACATCAGACTTTGTCAGGGTTTTTTTAGTAGTTAGGAAATACCACATACAAAATGGAATTTTAGTTTGTGGTCTATATGAACTGGATGCCTAAATGCAGCTGTACAGTGGCGTATAGAGAGAGTTAACTGTTAGATACAACACTTGTGTGAATGGCAAAATCTGTACGCAAACCAACATGTGCAACAGACTGTGACTTATTTCTTGGCATGTAAAACTGCGTAAGTGGAATTCGGAGTTGCCTGGCAAGGGTCAGCAGTTGCTGCTTCCAAGAGCTGCTGTCGTACTTATGTATTACCACAATAGCTCAGAACTCATAAATATTTGGTGAGTCTTCATGTTGTCTCACTGAACTAGAAAAACCTGGTGATAAAGGCATTTATTCAGCATCTGTGCTCTGGAATCAAGAGGAAAGAATAAAGGTGGCGAGAGAAGCAGACAGGTAATCAGGCAAAATTAATTGATGGGAGAGAGGCAAAAATCCACTTGACAGTGGAGAAGGACAGACAGGTAGCAAGAGGAACTTGAAAAGATGGATAAATCTGTTCTGTCTGTCCATTATATGTTTCTCACTGTTCATCTGAGTTCCAAGAGAGCACAATTCCAAGTGTGGAGACTGGGAAGATTGCAATTATTCAGAGCACAGGAGCGAAATAATCGTGACGAGTATAATCCTGAACTGGAGCTTGCTCATTTCAATTTCTAATCAGACCTGTGCATGGCACAGAATAAATGATAACTATAAGCACTGCAGGAGCTTGTTGCTGTCATGACTGAAGTCTGATCATTCTGTATCTGTTATTTAATTAATTTGCTTATAAATTCTACATTACGTGACATTGAAGTTAAGACCCAAAGTTCTTCTTTTAATCCATCAAAAATTCTAGGCCCAAACTGCTCCGTCATGCTTTCTTCCCTGGAAAAACCAGCTAGTAGCTAAATCTGTTATTTTTATTGTAACAGCCTGCTCCTTTCAAACTCATTCATGCATTGAAGCCAAAGGCTGAGTATTCCACAGTGACTTAAACTTTTACTTGTTTTTATTAAGTGTAGCGGGTATGATTAGCTATTTATGGAGGCAATCACACAGCCACTGGTGCAGAGCGTCTGGATACCTGCAACAGCACCAAAATTATCAGGATTTCCAGCCTTAGGGGATTGTATTTCTGATTTCAGATTTCACAGCTCAGAGGCTGTACAGAAAACGTGCACATACAAGCACCTCACAAGTCCTTTCCCTGCTTGAGATCTGTAGATGGAAACCAGGGGCAGAAGAACAGTTCAGACAACCGAATGAGGCTGAGCTCTGCCACTGCACAGACTTGGGCCTCTGAGGTTTTTTTGGTCCTTTCTTTTTTCTCCCTTTGTTTATGTGTTCATTGACTTCGACATAGCCTGAGTTTTACGTAGAGAATTGAAGGGACTCAGCAGTGAAAGTGGCCACTTCTTTGAGGGGTTTGTGCTTCTATGCATCAGTGACTACTAGCTGCTACCACTTCTTAGCTTCTTGAGGAGAAGCCTTAGCCTCCCAGATTTCCCTTTTGTTAACAATCCTGAATTATGTCCTTAGAGGCAGTGTTGAGCCAACATTTTTCTTCAGAAGAATTAATTTACCTTTTGCATATTATTGTTCTCTTTCCCCAGACTGACTTAGAATCGTTTTATTCTTCTTACAGTTTTGATGTCTTTTTTCCCTGAAACAAAATGCAGACTAGCAACTGATGATGTTTATATGGCTTGATAAAACTCCCTTTTTTTCTTTTACCAGCGAAATATATCCTGACACATGAACTAGTTGAAATTAGTTTTACATAATGGTCATTTGCTGTAGAAACTATTTCCTGATATCAGTAATAGAATGGTTTGTGTTGGAAGAGATCTTAAAGATCATCCAGTTCCAACCCCCCTGCCATGGGCTGGAGCACTTTTTCCTAGACCAGGTTGCTCAGAGCCCCCACCCAACCTGGCCTTGGATACTTCCAGGGATGGGGCATCCACAGCTTCTCTGGGCAACCTGTTCCAGTGCCTCACCACCCTCACAGCAAAGCATTTCTTCCTAATATCTCACCTAAACCGACCCTCTGTCAGTTTAAAAACATTCCCCCTTGTCCTGTTCCTTACTGTGCATTTGGTGCTGTTTGTAACCAAAAGCTGTTTGATGGGAAAAGGGCTGATAAGAATTTGTGATGGTCTGTGAGAAATACAGTGTTTTTACAGTGGTCTGGTGTATTTTATGGGTTTCATATGATACATTCTCTCTTAACTACAAAGGGTCCTTCCTTGAAAATAACCTTTGGTCTTAGAATTCATTAACACATGGCAGCACAGGGGCTGTCACACCCCTGCTACTGCTCTACATGTTCATGTTCTTATTTTAATTGGCACTGGACCGCACTGAGACATCAATTTCACTTGGCTAAAATGAATTTATATATGAGATGTGAGTACAGTAGTCTGCATTGTTTTAATTAATGTGGTCTCTGTGTAACTAGTGCTCATAAAACAGATAATTGGTTACATCTTGCACTCCGTTTTAAAGAAAAACATGCTATTGAACCACTTTAATAGTCTTTAATGGAGATTAATTGCATAGTTGCAGAAATATATTGTTCTCTTTGTGAGCAAAATGACAACAAAATAAGGATGAGATTTTGGATGAGAAACCTATTATTTTCAGTGAATAACAACACTAAATGACAAAATTAGGTACAACTTCAGTTTCATCTCTAACTTCACTTTCAGCTTGGCCACATCTCCTGTACTCTTCTCCAGTTAGCACTGTGGCTTTTTTAAATGTGTCCTGGTCAAGTCTAGCAAACTTACTCTTCTATTTCTAGTGCTAGAAAGACTCTCATTCTTTTCTGCTCAACTTAGCCTAGAGGCAGTTTTTCAGACCCAATCTTTTTTTCCCAGCATTATAGTTCATCATCTTCCCTGTACATTTTGCTTGTTCTGGTGTACGTTACCGGAGGCTGATGAGGCAGCCCTTCGTCACTGGAGAAATTTGTACTTGCAGGGTGCATACAATGCAGCCAGAACAAAGAATTCCCATATTCCCAAGATTGCAGGGAGATGAGTGCTGTTATCCTGCTGAAGGAGGGGAGGAGGGCAGGCCCAGCACGTCCTGCTGTGTTTGACATCGTGTGTGTGTGTGTATGTGTGTGTGTGTGTGTGTGTGTGTATGTAAAGCCATGCAGTGGGTGAGGAACAAAGCACTCCCACCTGACAAAGCTGCCCTCCTGCTGGCTGGTGGGAATGTGATGCTGCAGAGCACTTGGGTGTATTTTTTGTCTGGGCAAGCTCACCAGGAAAACAACGACTTTTGCACTCAGGAACTGGTGATCATTACAATGAATTGTCTTCAAAGTGCAACTACCAAGGAAAGATTTTCTAGCTGCTTTATTTTGAGCATGCACATACACACACACTGCCCAGATACTTCGTGATTAATTAATGTTTTGTGAGTCTGAGGCTCCTTAATTAGACCAACAGTTTGAAATTGCGTTCAACAATGCAGGATGTAATTTATATTAGAAATGCCCATAGTAATTATCAAGATTGGAAAATAGGCGATCCAGACAGGATTTAACTAAGAAATTGTCAGCAAAAGAAATTAAATAAACACTCAGTGTTCCTGGGAGATGAGAAAAGTGAGTCCCTTATCATTCTCTCACTGGATGATTTTATGCAGAACTGGTCTGTTGTGCTAATTTAAGGATTACTTCTTGATATTAAAACTCCCCTTTCCTTGTCCTCTATAGGATTTCAAATGGTGAAATTCTTTAAGAATATACCTGTAATATTAGTAAGAACATGTCAGATTTCTACATAAAAATAACTGCATCTCGGACAGTGACCTTTATATACATCTTCTAGAGGAAGCAGCTGTAAATCATTAACTATCTAATAAGAATTTACTCAATACATTAATCTTCATTAACTTTTGGGATTTTTTAAACAGGTTGTCTTAGGTTATGTGATCCAAGCCTCATCTCTATTGAGATGGCTGTAAGTCTGGGTCAGGTACTGGAGAGATCAGCATCACAAGGTGGCTGCTGGAGGAACCAGGAGGTCCAAACCAGCTCCTAGTGAGACCCCGGGGTCTGGGGTTGGCTGACACTAGTTTGCAGGTGTGTTTCTCTGTGTGGGGGGAAAATGGAGCTGAGAGGATCCAAGGGCCGGCTGCTGGGGCCATGATGTACATGTATGTTTATATTTTCCACTAATGGACCTTCCTCCTGATCATCCAGAGAGGGGAGCAGGATGAGGCTATTGATGCTACCCTGTGCAAGCACAAGTATTTCTGTCTGAGGTAGTGTGTGGGTGTTTATTTATCACCACCTTGCATGAGAAGAGTTGCTGGTATCTCCTAGTTATTCTGAGGTGAACTTTCCTATCCATCAGTTCCACTGAGTACTGTGGGGGAGAGGGACCAGAGCTGAGGCAAATGTGTGGATAATAAAAGCAAGATAGCCTTGGATCCTTCACTTTTCCTGTGGATGGTCTATGCCAACAGCAGCAACCTTCTACTGGATTGCAAATACACAGTTTGCTCTATGAATATCAAAATTATTCATGGTACTGCTTTCAGCTTGAATCTTCCAGCCCAGAGAAATGAGGACATTGATGGGCATGAATAATCAATCAGTGGTATATATCTTTGTCAGCTCAATATTTTTTCAGCAATCTGGAAATGAAAATGAGAAGAAAATTTCTATGAGCATGTTTGTATTTATGCAATAATGGCTGACAGTTTTAATTCTTATTTTGTATTTCTATTTAAGGCACCAGGCGTTTAGTCATCTGATTGCCCAGACTCTTCCTCAGCATTGCATCAGTTTTATGAATAACCTGTAATGACAGATGGCAAAGGGCATTTTCTGACAGCTATTGATTTCGTGGAGTTGCTGAGAGAGAGAGGCAAATAGCTCCATAACCACCCATAGGACGATTACAATACTGGCTTCTCAAAATAAAATCCTGGACTAACAACTTACTAAATTTTCCTCTTCTCCTGAATCTTTTTCCTAGTTTTGCTCTTTCAGAACCTCTTGAAGTTCTGTGGAATGAAAGCTGTCTGGTTTTATTTGCTGTTTTAAACATGTCTCAGTTATAAAGAAAGCCATTGTCAGCTATGGACCAGCAACATTTTCCCAATGTGTTGGCAAAATACTTTCCTGTGAAGAATTTCAGGAGTGTTACATGGAACACATTCATTTTCTTAAAAAAAAATCTCCCAAGAGCTGGACCAGGGACCTGAATGTGTATTTGTTGCCAATATGTTCCTTCTGGCTTTTTCAAAAATTGCAACAAAGAACATTTTTGTGGAGTCCAACATCAGTAGCTTGTCTAGCGAAGTATGTGAAATCCGTGCTTTTAAAGAAAATAAAACTAGTATTTCTTCTTTTATTAATATTGTTATCCTAAGACTTCCCCTTGTGTGTTCTAGAGTAGCCCTGCACATCACTAGAAATTCAATTTCAAGTCTGCAGGGCTGATGCACATCAGCATTTGCTGTTACATCTTAAATGAAACTCAGAAGACAAAATTAATCCTGCACAAGGCAAGACCATCAACAGCCTTAACACTTTATTTTAAAAGAATTGGGATTTTCTGCCTTTTAGGGCAAAAGCTCAGCTCTCATAAAATGGAAAAATTTAATATAAATTTTCAACATCACTAAGTGATACTTATTTGAAAATCGCAGTCTACATGGGTTTTTTTCTTTTTTTTTTCTTTTTTTTTTCTTTTTCTTTTTTTTTTTTAAGTAAGAGTTGCATTATTATGTGCTAATTGTTGCTGACCTCTGTATAATGTTTAGGCAGCCTTCCAGTTCCCAGCAGGAAATGGTCTGCCAGCTGAGCTGACCACAAGGTTGACAAGGCCAATTCTGAGGGCATTTTCTGTGCTGCTGGTACCTTCAAACTGAGAAAGAAATGAATTTATATTAATTTCACACTGACATACTGAAATTTGACTAAAGATTTAATAAAGGAATGATAAAGGCATTTAGTTGAAATGAAGAAGAGTGCAGAACAGTGCTGCCAAACTTCCATAAGGACAAATATTTTGATCAGGGAACAGCCTGATCCGCTGTCTTGTCAGTTCTGGTGCAGCATGTTTAGGGTTTTGTTCACAAGTCTCTATATCTCTGCCACCCTCTTTTTGCTCCCGCAGCAGACACAGGCTATAAATGCTCTTCCTATAGGAGCGGGAAAGATCAATACACAATTAAGGAAGTTTCTCTTCCTGGCCAGAATTCCACTGCACAAAAGGAAGGACAGGGGAAGCACTGGTTATATAAAACATACATAGCAAACAAGTCACTCTATTCCATATCTTCTTTCTTCTCTTGGTACTTGTTTGCCATAACTTCTTTGTCCTGGTACCTGCACATTTAGCAGCCTGTTCCTTTGAAGGGTGATTTCAGGTCTTTGAGCAAAAACCTGCAGTTTTCCTGACACGCCAGCAGTCTGAGCCAGACGTCACAGCTACCTCAGCATTCTCAGTATGGCTCTTCTAGAGAACTTAATCCTCAAGACTGTCCATGAACATTCCATGTATCTATTCAGGGACTAATCAGAAAGAACAGGAACTGCAGCCACTTTTCAGGAAGATGGGAGAAAGTGAGAGAGGACCTGATAACAGAGCAGTGATTACCTACTGCCTAGATAACAGTGCACAATTATTATCTAGATACCAATAAATTTACTGATTATCTGGCAGAGACCACAGTCACTTCCTTGCGCATATCTGGGACGAATTTGTCCCACAGCAGTTCATAGATGTAGGAAACAACATGGCCCAGAATACACAAGCAAGTCCTCATCTCCATCATGAGACTGTCACATTGAGAGACACCAGTGTTCACGCAGATCTGGAATTCTTGGAGAAAGTATAAATTGGCCAAATGTTAACATGGTCCCATAAATTACATTTTTTGCACTAGAATAAAGCTTGATGTTTGCATGTTTAGCCTTCTCTGGGTCAAGGCTGAACAGCTTTTTTTGCTTTTTTTTTAAACAAATCTATTCTCTACCTCAGACACAGTACTGCACAATTGGTCTGCTGTCATCTTACTCAGCCCAGTAGATCAGTAGAATATTCCTCAGTAATAGCCCTGATTCTTTATGAATTGTATTTTCTGTGTGATAACATGCAATCCAATATGAAAAGTTATTCCAAAATACAAGACCACTGCAAACCTGTCTGGAAAGAAGGACTGTGGTATTTAATAATTATCTTGTACTTGAGTCTATGAATGGAGACTTTATCTTCAAAGATAGAGGTTAGTTTTAGGATTAGGAGCTGCTTTCTTCACAGTCTCACAGTTAGAGCAGAGAAGATTTCTTACAGAAACTTGTTAGGAAAATCTAAAAAAGGGAGTGTAGAACTAGACTGTAAAAGTGGATGGTACAGTTCTATGCTAAAAAGAGCTTTGCTTTCCAAAAAGAGGTGAGAGAGCAAAATACACAAATACAAAATAAGTTGTACTGAAACTAATGAAGACTGGCAGTTTCCTAAACTGTACTTTTAATACTCCCTAATCCCTCCCCAGAAATACTTCCGTCTTCAATTTCCATGCTTGGATTCCTCCTCTCAGCTTTCTCTCGAATCACCTACT
Source organism: Melanocharis versteri (assembly GCA_013397845.1). Lineage (NCBI taxonomy): Eukaryota > Metazoa > Chordata > Aves > Passeriformes > Melanocharitidae > Melanocharis > Melanocharis versteri. The sequence continues at coordinate 207,734 of VZTG01001418.1, read as the reverse complement.
AATTAAACAAGACTATTAGCAGCCAGTACTGTGATGCAAGCCAGAACGCAGGTCCTGACTGGTCAAATACTTTGTGGTGAATGAGATGCAGACCATTCTCATGGCTCAGAACCGATAAAAATTGCAGTTCAATTACACGAAACCTCATTTTCCACAAGCTCACAAGTTCACATCTACAGCTTTCATATAAGTCTGGATGCAAGGGATCAATTAGTTCAAAATTCATTAAGAAGAAACCGATAGACAAACATCAAATTTTTTAAATAAAGAATTTAGACTGAAATACCTCAAGTGTGGTTTTAACCCAATCGAAAAAATTCAGGATTTGAGTTTTCCTGTAAGAAAGTATTCTCATCTTTTCAGCCTCAGAAAAATATTTGCCTTCCTCATCACCTGCAAAAAGAGCAAGGAATCCAAAACATGAACCGTGCCAGAAGACTGAGGATTATGAACTTCTAGAGCTTCCTGCCACAGGTATCTGAGGAGGATGATGGTTTGAGGAAGTTCAAAAAGGGAAAAGACAAGGTCATGGTCACAGGTTCACAAACAGATACAGGACAGAACTACAGTCCCAAATACACATAATCCATAATTCTGGATGTGAGGGGAAGACAAGGGAGATGGACAGCAGAAGGCAGGTTTGTGTGATCTCCCTAAATAGTTTTTTCTCCTGCTAATATTAGAGGCAGAATCCCAGACTTCACCTTGTCATGCCATTTCAAAGGTCTTTGATGCAGTATTCAAGAGCAATATGAACACTCCTTTAGTTTCTCTTCAAGACAATAACCATTAAACACTTCATTAAGGAGATTCCACCAACAATGGCAGATCTGGAGTTGGTTTTTGAGCAAAACCACTTTTCTTCTAAATTCTCATATTTTCATTGCTAGTCAGTATCAAATACTTCCTGCAGGAAAAGGCCTCACAATAAAAGGCAGCCTTTGAAGTTTTCCTTACAAGGTTCCTAAGAGGAAGACTTTCACTCCCACGACTGTACAGGCATTAAATATGTAATTAAAATGTATTCATATAACACTTTCCCAGGCAGAAGCCAGCCTAAAAAAAAAAATTAATATGCCCTACATAAAAAATCTGTAAATCTAGGATTATCCTATGTATACCAGAGTCATCCAACCAAAGGGTGCCTGCCTACACATAAGGCTAACATGAAAGCCTTACAAAAAAGTCTTACAAAACATCCTAATTTCCTCAAAGCCTCACTGGCAAAAAAGAAACAGTTGTGCAAAAACTACTTTAACATTAACACTTGAAGGGAGTCTCTAAAGGCTCCTATATTCTACTACAATATTTTGGGTTTGGACCACTCCTACAACACCTCTAACCTCTCGGTGGTGCTGCATTTCCAACAGCCACAGCTGCCCAGGCCCAGAGATCTGCCCTGAACTGCAGCAGCACTTCCTTTAATTTATGATATCCTTCATCCTAACAGTAAGAAAACAACTATTGAATTAAATCTGCAGCACTGTCTACCCACTATGCCCCCAGTGTGAGCTGCATCCTCGAGATCAGCACGCCTCATTAGAAATCAGGTGGTGTTTGGGTATTTGCTTCTGCAGCGTTGCAAATTAAAAGTAGTCGACAAATTAAAAACAGTTAATTGTGCACTAAGTGGCAAATTAAGTATTTATCTGCTTTGAAAAAATTAATAGTGGGAAACTATGAAGGCAAGTGCACTTACTGCAGTAAGCACAATTTAGATATAAGAACACACATTTTTGTAAGGAGGTCAACAAGAGAAAACAAGACTTACTGAATATTTTAACCTTAATATTTTATATACACTGTCTATGGGAAGTATAGAGGAGTCTGAAAAGATATTCTGAGGAGTTTTTAAAATCCTAAATCCAGACAAAAATAGTCATCTAAAAATTCCAGTTCAGTAAGACCATAGTATTTTTTAACCACCAAAATGTTAACACAGAGGAAAAAAACATTGAAAACCAAGAAAGAACAGAGGTTTTCAGTCCTGGTTTGCAAGTATCACTGAGATACCAGATTTGCTTAGTTTCCCAGTTTAGATCTCCCTTTTCCATTTCCTTAACTGCTTCAAAATCACAGCGTCATCAAAGCCCACCCAGCCATGATAATCAATAACCTGGTAAAACTGTCAAGTGTTATAAACTTCATTATGAACTGCAAATATATATAAAATTTTTTAAAATATGGATCAAAATAGGTTTCTGTAAATCAGCATCTGCAAAAGTAGGGGTAGGATCTGGCTCAATATGTGCTGCCTCGGTGCAAAACCCAGCCTGTTCTGTATCCACCGCTTGCAAGTGCTGCTCTCTGCTGACATCTGGTTAAAAGTGTCAAGGAAGAGCCGCTCCCTCCTTCCTCTGATGTGGCCTTCGTGGTGCACAAGGGACAGATGTGCAATGGGAGAAATGTGTCTGACAGGATTTCCAGCTCCATCATCTTCATTTCATATGTTACCAGCTTACAGCCCTTGTCTCACAGAGTTAAATACTCCCACTTCCCACTAAAAAAGAGAGTGATGTCCCAATAGCTTCTCTCTAGAGAAAAAAAAACGTTTATTTGCATTCCATTCTAAATCTTAGGAACTATTTAAGGCAAATACTTAAATTCTGGATGCACCACTGAAATTATGTTGCGTATTACATTTTCAGTGATTTTAACAACGTACATAGAAGGATGAATGCTGCCTGAAGTATTAGCTGCTATTGTATATTATGTAAAAAGGAAGTGTACGGTGTAGAGAAAATAGAGGTGAAGATCTTGCCTTGCTTCGCATTAAAATTACAAGAGGCTTAATCATTGGCTACAGCGTCTTTTGTCTGGGATTTGAATTTCAATGTACTAAGTCTACGAGCCAGGTTTGCTCATTCCTGTGGGAGTTAAGGAAACCACAGCTGAATATAATTTTATGATGCTGCAAACTTAGCTGATCCCTTGAGCTCAGTTTCCTTATCCTATTTCTCTAGGATCCACAATTAAGGCACTTGAAATTAGGAAATGGAAGTAGAGAGGACTTGTCTTATCCTAGTGGCTGGGATCTCTTCCAAACCCACAGAGTCTTCTTTAGATCTGGGTATATCCGCAGTGGCAGCAGGTCCCCAGGCTCACTGGATTAAAGATGAAGTGCAAGATGTGCCAGCACGACCATACCTTAAATTTCACCCTGTGCTGAAGAGGTTTGCTGAATCCTGATCTGGCATTAATGTGGAAGTTTAGTGTTGCTGAATCCTGATCTAGCATTAATGTGGAAGTTTAGCCTATTCCTGAAGGGTTGGTAACATTACTTTTTTTGACACCATGAGAACATCCTGTTTTGAGAAGTGGCACATTGCCTTCCTGTAGTATTACTTTATGAATTCTACCAGTCTGAAGCAGTTTCTGCAGGGAAGTGCTGTGAGAATTTGCTGTTGAGACAGCTGAAAGCAATGCTGACCCTTCAAACCTCTCCTTCTTGATCCATTCACATCCCGAGAGACCAGTGTGCTGCTCTTTCCTCGCCACTTCTTGCCACTCAAACAGGAGATCATATTCCCATAATCAACACCCTTTCAGACATCACCTGCATGTTCTTCATTCAGTTTAGTACAGAACAGATGGTTCAAACCAATCCAACAACCAACTGTGCCCCAGAATTGATCAGGGCAGAGTTACCTCATCTGTGGAAGTGTTAAGCTCCGAATGAGAAGTAATGAGCTCTTTTCCCACACCAGCCAGATACAAAAACCCTTCAATCATGCCTCAGGGGGCCATATACACCAATAATTCTATATGGGTGAAACATTTTCTTGATACAGAAGCAGCTCTAGTGGCAGCAGCCATGCAGGAGTAATTAGTACCTCTAACAGCAATATCTCACATCTCTGCTAAGAATCAGCTATTACAGATCTGGACAGACTTCTTCCAGCTACCCCAAGCTTGTTCTGTTAAAGCCTGAGGTGTAACTTCGTTGGGGAATACAGAGGGGATGACTATGATTCAGTCATTTCATTAACTTTTAGAGCATAGCAAGATGGGAGAGCTAAAAAAGGAAGGAAAACCAAAGAAGACTGAAGACACCGTTCATTTTTCTTAAATAGAAGCATCATTAAAAACTGCCTGTTGTTTAGGCACAAGGATCAAAACTAACTAGTCAAAGTCTAAAAAATAATAACTTATTAAGGACTTAACTGATCAAATACTATAGGGAAACACTATAAGAAATCCAGCTGATGGTCAGTTGAAATGCTTGATTTTTTCAATTGCCAGCAAAAAATACGGAGAAACTAATAAAATGCATGCCTGCTTGAAAAATGCATGATTTGTTAGTCTCTACCTGCATTGTAAATAGTGTATGTGCAGGTCAAAATTTAAAAATAAGCGTAATCAAAACATGCACGTTTGGTGCTGTAATGAAGTGGGACATGACGTTAAAAATATATTACTGTTATCTCCTGGGTTCATGAGGCACCAAAATCTGACTGGAGGGTGGTCATTGCAGCATTGAAACCTTACAGCTGAGAGGTGAAAGTTAATTTTTGGTGAAAACTGTTCCATAGCAATGCTGAGTAAAGCCAACAGTAAATGAGTTCATTAACTTCTTTCAAAAACATCTATAGTACATCTCTCCCTCTTGGGGAGACACTTCAAGCCACAGGAAGTTCAAGATGACATTAATAAAGCAAAAACTTGGTTGAAATAATCAGATGTTACTAACCCCTCACTGAATTGATGACCACCAAAGTGGACTTTTTGAAGGTAAAACTATTTGGAACTTCAGTATTTTGAAGTCAATCTGTTGATAAGTTTTCTTGAGTCCCCAGTCTACACAGTTTATAGCCTTCAACTTGTTTCTTATTAATCACAATATTTTTTCATAATTAAAATAACAAAATATACTTCAAGAAATGTGAGGCTATTTTATCAGAACTGCCAGACTGTCAGAAATCTGAAAATGAAAATAAAATTTTTCTCAGGACTAACTCATCCATACTTGATTTGACCATAGATGGCTTTCCCTGAAGATGCAAATGGTGACTAAGCCTTTATTTGTTAATCTGAAATGCTTATGCTCAAATAAAATATGATTTCTTCAAACACATTCATATGAATAAATCTGGCTTGGTGAATCAGTTGCAAGTGCCATACTAAGAAAATGGAATCTCAAGAGACATAACAAATAATTAAGTCCTTGCAGGAAAGTCATCTGTTTTCCCACTTACTCACAGGAGATTTACATGCAAAGCTTGTATTGAAGCTACTTTTAATTAACATTAAGCACTTAAAAGAACACAGAAAATTGGAATACTAGGGGGGGAAAAAAAAGGAATATTTTCCGGCCATTAAGATCTATGTCTTAATTTAGACCTGCAGATTTTTAGGCTTATAAAAGTTTTGGGTTTGTGAAACATGTATAAAGGATGGCTCCTGAAAACGGAGACTTTCAGTATTATCCTACTATTCTAGGACAGGTTCAGCTGAAGAATGTCCCACTTTAATCCAAGAATAAAAAATTCTATGGTAAGTGCTATTATGAACTGGATGCAATTAATTTGAGAAGCAGTTCTGATAAAGTTTGTTGGCTTAAATAGTTGCACGAATCTGGTTAATACCTGTAACCAGGAACATTCCATGAGGCTTTGAAATGAACTTCCAACGTTTCACCTCTTTTTGTTACATGTGGCTGTATTGACACAGTGTTTTGTAGATTTATGCAGGGTAATTTCCCTCTGTGTGGGAAATTTGTTTTGGGGTAAATCACATTACTGCCAAACTGATAGAAGGATCACATGTTCCTAACCAAGTAAAGCCAACAAACTCCAAATGAACGCATGCCCAGTTTCCTAAAGTAATGTATTGCATTAGGGGATATGAAGTAATGTCTCTAAAAGAATTTCGACCCTAGAACATTGCAAATCTAATCTGAGGGCACTCTGGACTGGTTGGGGAATGACAAGAGAAATAACAGTTTTCCGGTATGACACATAAGTTCAAATATATTTACATTAAAGTCTTTAAATCTTTAAATAGTGCATTCAGTGTGTATAACCAAAAACTACCAGAACACGCTTAGCAGCAAAGCTGTTAGATCCGCCTGAATCCTACAGATTTTCACTGACTTTTTTGTATTGTACTCATGTGAAGGAATATCTGCAAAACATGAAGGTGCCACTGTGTCGGCAATCCCAAGAATGACACGAATAAATACCTGTGGACTGATGAGTTATGAGCCAGCTACTATAGGAAATGATGGAGCAAAAGTTTTCCTCACTGTTACAAGATGAAGACATTTCTAAAATCCTATGTATTTTTGCAGCAAAACCAGTACCCCCTCCAAAGAAAAACAGTGTTTTGCCTTATTAAAGTGGTGATGAAGCACCAAAGCATGACCCTGAACAACAAAGGCTGTGCAAGTGTAGGCCTGGCTTTTGAGGCCAAAGCATCCTGATACTCGTGCTTCAGTGCTTCTCTTCTCCAGTGGAGAAGGGATTTCTTGAAGAAGCCTTTGTGAATGGTTTTTGCAGAGGTATTGTCAATAACAAGTGTACACTGATTTTCAGGAGAAAAAGTGATGGACAATAGTGTTTTCCTGCAGCCTCTGAGGCTCTCCCAGCCCAGCCAGCCCAAACACCCATTGGGTTTGCTGCATGGCTGCTCCTCTCTACCTTCAAATCTTGCTGAATCTTCACATGCCAAACCTGTGCCATCTGGGCGCCATGTTCTCCGGCTTTGCTTTTTTCCAGGTGGTTCTTTTCCAGCCATGAGTGCAGCCTGGTACAGTGTGCTGAAGTGCTTTGACATTAATGACAGTGACACTGCTCAGGCTGCGTTAACTTGACTGCTTCATGGATGTGACATAGAGGTTGTTCCCCAACAGATCCTCTGTTACACAGCAAAATGAAATCTCCTCTTTCCACAGAAAATATTTAAGGCACGTATGTCATGATTTGTTTGGACCTCTCCTCTGCAGGAGAGTATACTCTGTAAATTAAACTTTTCTCATCAGCTCACTGGGAAAGAAAAACACAACAAACAAAGGCTCCATCCCCTTTGCACATGAATTCACCACTTAGTTCATCCACTTTCTAACTGACAAGTTCTTTAATTCATAACTCTCAGCCCATGGTCTGTAACTCATGCACCACTGAGCGGAACAGTTACCTACCAGCTGTGAGAGTGCCCATCCTTCCTCTCTCCTCCATCCAGGGCACCCCCTGCATCCCACTGGGATGCACAAAAGCCTGAGCAGTCTGGCTGCTGTTGGAGCTGATTCAATACCTTTTTGAGTGAGCTGACACATTTCTACTGCTCTGAGTGGAAGTTAATCACTTCCACTGCCATGAGTTAGGGGGCTCTGAAGAAACTGCCCAAAATCAGTGTGCAAGGAGGATGGATGGATGGATGGATGGATGGATGGATGGATGGATGGATGGATGGATGGATGGATGGCTGCAGGGGATGGTGGCTGCATAAGGACCTTCAGCCTTTCCTGGTGTGGTAAATGGTCAGAATTGTACAGCCGACTTTAGGTTGGTGAAGAATTGAGGAGAATGGTTGAGTGGAACTTGAGCTGAGCCCCTTCCTTATCTTGCACCGGGCTTGAGCAAGGGCTGAGGGCTGCAAGATGTCTGGAATGTGAGGCCCTTCACTGGGTGTAACAAGCCTCGTTGTAAATCTGGTCTGATAAGGAGATAAGGATGTGCACAAAGATTCTCTGGTGAAGGTCAGACAGCCTTTACTGCTGCCTCGGCACGTGGAAGAGGACCAAAGTGTTCATTCTACCTTCTCTGTCAAGTATAAATTCTGACAGAAAGTAACCAAGACCCTCATTAAGCCCAGACCCGCCCAGCCCACTGATCTTTTAGGACCAGCTGGAGCACAGGGGGGAGGAGGGTTTATGGTCTGACAAGTTTCTATACCCTGAACACAACAGGCCCTAAGACACGCTCTCTGTCACGCTGGTCCTGGGGATTTCATGGCCAGCATGTTAGACCGTCTCACTAATTCAGATGAAAATTAATTAAAATACTTTATATGTGTATTTATCTCCTTGCCAGGTTAATTTTCAGTCAGATTATAGAGCTAAGGCATCTCACCAGAAGCTCAGAGTAGTGATAACCCTGAAAGAAGCACTAAAAATAATACCTATTAAGAATATGAGCACCACATTCCGTGATGTTTCATCAGATCTGATAAGTCTTTGAGAACAACTCAACTTTGAAGTCCTTCTTGTCTTTAGCATCAATAAATTTGGAATAAGTATGACACTAAACCTGCATGGATTAAGTGATCATTGCATCATTTACACAACTGTATAGTTGCTGGATGCTAAACTTCTTGTTGTATATATGAGATACTTGATTTGAAAGTCAGAAAATTGCAGGTATAGCTTAGAAATTGCTGCAATTACTGTTGTTAGAATGGGGAAAATGTATTTTCTACCAGTGGAGACACTAAGCTTTTATAAAACTAAATGGGTAGAAAAGAATAAATGTTGGGAATCTGACTGGGGGAAAAAAGGCTACAGCCTTCTTCCTTTGCCTTGAGAATGCTTACTGCAGTACAGGAACTTTAGGTACAGCCTTGATTTAAGTACAAAGTGATGTGTTCCAAAATGTCTGCAATAAAATATCTTCTATTTGTTTTGGCTAATCAACAGAATAGTTAATTCAAAAAAATTAATTAATGCTTAGTATCCAGCCTTCTCTCGTACTGCCATGAGAGATAAAAAAGATTTCTACAAGAGTACATCTACCCATTGCCACTTTACTGTATGCTTGCCAGTCAGGCTTCAATCCATCATTTGAAAATTATGCTACTTTAGTTTGTCGTTTTCATCTCCTTTCACACAGGTATGAACATTCTCTTTGGATAATTAAGCTCTGTTTGCTTACCCTGTTGTTGATTTGGTTCTCAGATGCTGTTTGCCTGCCTGCAAGATGTGGCAGAGGTTCAAGAGAAGGCTTTTTGGAGTTTGCTGCCAGAAGGTTTTAAGGTGACCACCCTCTGGGTGTAGCAGCTGTGAGCTTGTTCAAAATTAAACAGAAACTGCATTGGTAGACAAAATAAAACACAGGGATTTTTTGCCACCACTGAGGCCATCAGTATTCATACTTTTAGTTTTTGATAATGAAGGTTTGGAAATGCTTGACAAATTCTTTTTGAAAATGATTGTTGTTTTTTTTCTTGATTCTTCCACTAGCTTTCTGCAGGCTATAATTTAGGAGAAATGGAATTAACACTGGTGCCAAAATGTCTACATGAAAGACAGCTGCCTTATAAGTTACTCAATTTTAATTTATTTTCCAATTCCATGTAAGGAAATGAAAAATAAATTGAAATTAACCAATTGCAGTAATAATTTTTCAATACCTCCATATGATAAAATGGCGTCTTAATACCGTGTTGACTCCTGCACAGGCATTTAAGAATTTAAACAATTACAGAATGTAAAGATTACTCGAAAGTTTTTTGGTTCTTATGTCTAAATTACTAAAGGAACTAAACATCTTCTTTCTTTTGATATTTTTTGTTTCTTCTTGTTTATTTAACCTTAGAAAAAGTGAGACTATCTCTGGTAATATCTTCCTATGCTCTGAATTTTAGGAGGCAAGTTAATTCTTCCATTTTTTCTCTTTCTTGCTATAAAGACTGCATGAAATAGCTAGTACTGCTCACATTATACAGAATGCATTCCAGAAAATTATGTAGTGATAAACAGAAGGAAATATTTAGTGGTGAATTTATCACATTCTTCTGGCTGTTTTGGAAATATCAGTAAAAACTTGATAGCTGGGTTTTAACCTCTTGCTTAGATAAATATACAACATTATTCTCCTACACATTCATTTCAATATTTTTTCATTACTTTTTAGAGGGAGATGCTTGTTTCTGGTTGAATCTGGTTTGAATTTCACACATATTTGAAACTGTACTTTATGTTTCCCAGTTCCGTGCTCCACATTATAAAAATTAACCAAAGAACTCATGATCTTGCTTCATTACATTTCTCCATAAAGTTCTGGGAACGTTTGCTCTTACTGAATATGTGTCAATTAGAGGATTAATGATTGGTGTGATGGGAATGTTTAGGAGACAGATAAGCCAATTCTAAACTTTTAAATGAAATTTTATTTGACTCTCATTCTTTAACTACACACTTTACGCTAATGCTTAGTTCGTACCCACCTCAGTCAAGCCACTGCCCTCTGGATGTGACTGTCCAAGAAATTCCTCATCCACCAAACAGTCCACCCATCAAATCCATCCCTCTGCAGTTTAAAGAGAAGGGTGTTGTGGGAGGCTGTGTCAAAGGCCTTACAGAAGTCCAGAGAGATGGCATTCACTGTCCTTCCCTTGCCCTCTGATGTGGTCAGCACAGGGATGTTTGTGGGTACAAGAAGTCTCTGCCTAAGATATATTTTTCATGTATCTGTCCAGTGGAGGGAATGTTTGGGAGCAGGTTTAGAAAGCAGGAATTGGCCAAACAGACCTGCATCTGTCTCCCAACAGCCCAAGTGCTGTTATTGAGCTGATGTGACGGCCTTCAACATTCACATGCATAAATAATTGTTTCTGCTACTGCTGGGATGAAAAAATACTTTCTAGTCTGGAAAATCAAAGTTAGAGGAAGAAAGATGAATAAGAGCAAGTCAGTTTCAATGTAGCTTCTTCCTGGGAAAAGAATTAAAGATTACTTGATCTCCTGCTGTACGCTTTACCAATTTTTGTCTTATTTCCCTTTCTAAATCAACAAAGACCATTATTCAAATGCCAGAGTACCTGTTGATAGCAGCATGGAAGACTTACTCTGATAAAATTTTTAAGGTCCTGTTATCTTGCTGTGTAGAAGCCTAGAATTTTAATGTGGGTAAACCTGAGCTTCATTTTGATGTTTGTCTAGTGGCAAACAAATTGATTCTGCTTTATGACTAGGGATTTTTGCTGTAAATAAGATGAAAATAATAATTAATACAGTGTTCCATTGTAAAGTGAGAGTGGTTGCCCTAAATCTCCAGGCTGAATGTGGGCCAAATGAGAAGATGGAATTCAATCTTTATGTTGAGATGAGTAAACAAAATCCCGTCACACTTCAGCTATTCGTTCTCCTTAGGACCATCCTTTATTAGCATGTAAATAATATCTGTGTTGTGTGGATTTGATAATGAAAAATTTTTTTTGAACTTTTTCCAAGAGATTGCTCTCCCCTTTAGTGCAAATGTATCCTATAGCTACTGATAGGTTTTTAATTAGTCCTTGTGTTAGGAAGAGATTTCTTTCTGTGGGTTTGGGTTGTGCTGAAAGCATATGGATTAGATCTTTCAGTTGTACCTAGGGGTAAGGGACTGGGAAAGGCTGATGGACTTTTTCTTCCACTTGAACAGACAAGTGGAAAAGGCATAAACTGTCTTACTCTGTCTGCCTGATTTTAAAGTTACTGAAATAGGAAAACTAATTGAGTAAACAGAGTTTTTAATTGCATAAAGTCTAAAAAACTGACATTTATAGAATGTATCATTAAAAGTAATAGATAATGAGTCAGCTTCTGAAAAAAAATAGTTTTTTGTCTTTGCTTGGCATTAGTCAGAGCCATTTTTATTAATTCATGCATTAATGCTTAGCAGGTACAAAGTGTTTTCCCTAATAACAGATTTTTTGTAGGTGGCAAGTTCATCAAAATTTAGTTGGGGCACTTTGAGTGATCTGTCTGAAGAATATTTTTAGTATGTTCAATCAAAGTCTGACTTGTCTTTTGAAATGTTTTAATGTCCTGAAATCATATGACCTTAGATTGTAACCCTTCTATAAACTATCTCTATGCGTTAAGAAAAGAAATTTTAAAGGTTTTTTTTGTAGGACTTGTTCAAATTCTTTATATTTCTTAAATGTCGTGTTGAGGCAAGCTCTTTGAAGTTAATTCATGCAATAAATAACCTTTGGTTGTGCTATTCCTCATTTTAAAGTCATTAACAAGAACACTTCAAACACGGGTAATGAAAGGCAAATATATTTAAATGTTGGCTGTTTGCTGTCTTTTCTCTCTCCCACACCAAGGTGCACATGTGGCTTCACACAAATCCAAACCCCAAGAACAGTGTTTTGATTTGAAGACCACACTTTGGCTTTGTTATAAAAAACAAGGGGTTGTGGTCTTAGCCCACTTATGGTTTTGTGGTGTGTGTTCCCCCACAGAACCTGAGCTGAAGATTTTGTTACCAGAGCATCTCCTGAGGAGAAAACCTCCCTCTGGATACCCCAGTGCTACTACCAAAGGTATAAAACCCGGTGCTGCTCCTCATCGTCTTAGTCTCTCCTGCCACTTAGTGTGACACATTTTAATGGTGTTATTTAAAAGGAATTATCTGTAAAACACAGGAATTTCTGGTATCATTTCAGTTGTCCTAAATTCTCAGCTTTTGGATTACTCATGGTTCCAGTTATTTATGCCATTGAACAAGTGGTTATATTAATACGGACAAAATCGTCTGAGATCTGCATAAATTATTTTTAAAGAGCAGAAAGAGTTTAAAGGGATCTTATGTAAATTAAGAAGAAAACAAATATTCCAGGAAAGACCAAACACGTAGTATGTCTCTGGACTTACTAGCGTAGAACTGTGCCTCTTGGAAAAAGTTCTATATTTAATTGCTTAAGGATTTTCATAAGCGTTAAAAAAACTGTCCTTCACTTTTTTTAAAAAAAATAAAACCTTAAGACAACGAAGTAAATCAGGCGTGCCAAAAGTAAAGCAGTACTGGTGTTCCAGCCATCTCCCTTGATGCCTTTTATATTCGAGGTCTGTAAATCTTCTGTGGCCTGGCTGATGTGAAGGGCAGCTCACCAAGGACCCGTTAGCAGCTGATGACAAAAGCCACCAGGACATCCTTTGGTATCTCAGAGCTCTCTTGCCTCTGACTGTTCTTGAAAAATGTGGGGGGAGTGGTTTCAGCCTTGATAATTCCACTGCTGATGGCCAGAGTGCTGTTATTGATAGTGACTGCTCTGGTGCTTAGTTGGTCATACACAGTCTATAATTGGTCATATCCAGTCCATAATTGGTCACTGTCCCCCTGTAGTGCCGCAATCAGCCACATTAGGCTCCATCTCAGGACTCATTTGCGAGCATCAGCATTTGTTCTGTTTTGTGGAATCTGTGCGAAGCTGTTTTGCTGACCATGTTCTTCCCTCCCGCATAAACCAAGAGGGATTGATCTAGAAGGAACATAATTCAGATGAATAAACACAAGAAAACTGTATTTCTATTAAACAGTGCTGTAGCAGTCTGCCTACTTGCAAGGCCATTATCAGAACATCTGAGGAAAAAATCTTTAACCAATGGATATTACTCTCACTTCTGACCTGGCTGACCAGGTCATCTGTCAATGGGAATTTAACCAGATGAAGTCACATTACTATGACAAGACCCCTTTTTCAGAAATAGAAGACAGCTGCTTCCAAATTTCAGAAAGAGCTTGACAAATGGAATTAAGTCCATCCTACAAGTACAAATAAAAACTTAAAGAGTCAAAGAAGTTATTTAGGAAAAAAACCCCACCTGCTAATTGCTGGGGTGGCCCAGACGGCCTTCTCTATGGAATTGAATGATATAGATTGGAAAGACTATCCCCCTGAGGGATCCGACCTTGGGGAAAAGCCTGAGGGGCACCCCGCCTATAATATGTCCATCTAAGTGAAGTCTCCACCCTTGTTCCTCCTATTCCCCGCCTTAGTTACACCCCTGTTATACCCCTTATAAATATGTATCCGTAGCTGGAAAGTTCTGTGTTCCTCAGTTGCTGATTTGTTAAGTTGTTACTATCCACCCCCTGAGATGTCTAATTGGTTCCTTTGTAATACGTTTCTGTGCTCTATTGGCTTCTATGTAACTACGCCTTTTTTGCAACCTGTTATAAACCCCTGTCTTCTGGGATCTGGGCTCTTTGTCTAGATTCCCTTCTGTTCCCACGTCACCTGACCAGCCGGTCGGGGGAATAAAGGACAAGGAATTGCATCTAGGCTCTGAGTCCTCCTTACCCTTTACCCGCGTGCCTGCCTCCTGCTCCATCTGCGGCTTAGCTCGTGGCTTCATAGCCTGGTGTGCCGAGATCCTGGAGACTGACTCGGGTCTCCCTGGGGAGCTACGAGGAAGAGTTCCTCCTGCGGGGGTAACTCAGGACGCGCCTCTATCGTGTCGCTCCTGGCTTGCCAGCCGGGCCTTAGAGAGCAAGCTCAGAGGCAGCGGCAGCTAATTAGAAAACAATCAATACAAATCAAAATATCAAATTATTTTCTTCCAAACAATATATGATTTTATCAATTGGGATTCTCCTAAGTTTTCACTTTAAAAATTTCCATAATATTGAAATAATATTGAAGGTGAAATTAAGATTTGTTATTACAGAGAAAGTTAACTTCTGTCAAAAACAGTACTGGAGGAAACCCTGCATGCAAAAACTAAGACCTTCTGGCATTTCTGTTGTTCAGATCTTTCTGACACCATTTTTCTGAAAAGCCGGCGAAGATGAAATAGCTGAAGTTCCTCCATTTTGAAATTCATAGGAATGCTGTGTACTTTTAAATAGAGTTTAAGACCTCTGAATATTTCTACTTAGTCTAAAATAAAAGTAACACCATCTGCAGCCTTACTAGAGGCAATTCTTTTACCCTTCTAACAAGAACCAGATCAGGGAAGAAATACAAGGTTTTTACAAGTTTTCTCCTTCTCTGTTTACTGCTCCGTTAAATCAACATTCTTGTAACAACTTCAGTGCAGTTAATTTGGTCATAGAGGCTGATGAATGGCATGGATTTTCCTGTGTCGCTGCTTTTTTGGGTATAACATTTCAGGAACAGTCATTCAGCTGCTCTGCCTCCTCCACTTCCATCGTCATTCTTTGTTCTTGTTTAGAATTTCCTCTGTCTCGAGTGTAACGGCCTTGGTTATTTTGAATTTTGAAGTTGTGATTTGCTCCTAGGGGTGTTTTTTTAAGATGTGTGAGTTAGGTATGTGCTACCCCTGCTTACTATGACTTTCTAGACCAGGGGTTTTTTTAAACTCATTCCACCTCCAGTGACATATTTAAGTGATTTTGAATCCCTTGTGTAAACACGATGATCTCGTGATACAGCTTCAGCAGCAGACCTATGTGCAGCCCATGTCAACCATCCTTGTTTCATGGTGAAGGAACTGATCAGAGAAGGAAGAAAACTTGATTTTCACGTGGTTTGCTGAAGGTTCAGTGACATTCACAGCACAGCCAGTACCCCGAAGTTTGCTCCAGACCAAAATGTTAATTTTATATGGAGAAGATGCACAAAAAGAGAATAGGAGACTATGTAAGGGAAAAGATACTGCAGAGTAGCTGTAATTCCTTGACAAAACTCCCCAAGTGGCAAGGCTGAAGTTTTTGCTGTATGAACCTTCTCCATCTGGTTTGAGGAACTCTACAGGAACCCATGTCACTTTACTATGGAGGCTGTAATGAAAAAGGGTGAAAACAGTGTTTGAACCCATGCCCAGATTGGGAACTACTTGTAGGAACAAACTTATTCTACCAAAACATTGCATGTGTCACGAGATTAAGAAATGCATCTCAAGTGGTGATGGTGCTTGAACTGTAGTGATGGTGCTTGAACTGTAGAAGTTAATTTCAGAAAGTTTATATTTAAGTCCCAGAAGTCTGTGTGCTGCTGCAGAAAGTGAAGCAATATCAGTCCTGAAAAGTTGACATTATAATAACAAAACATCAAGGGAGACCCCAAAAGGGAAGCAATACTGAAAATGTTGATATCATGAAACAAGAATTTTCAGGCAGGCTTTGAAATAGTTTAAAACAATTGCACAGAATAACAAGTGGAAAAAAATGTGAGAAAACACATTTGTGTGCTCTTTATAGCATTTTGCCTCTCTGACAACTCTGTTTCTCAGAGCTGAAGTGGTTTAGAGTGTGTTTAAGTAATTACTGGAAATGGAGTTGCTTATTCTATCTCATCTTACATATCACCGCACACCCTTCAAGAGCACTGCAATTGCGTGTAGAATATATTAACATGGTCCTTACCCTAACAGTGTCCTAACAATCCTAACAATCCTTAATAGACAATTGGCTGCAGTTAAGAGTTAGACATTTTTAATGTACAGAATAAAACTTACAGCTTTTTCTCTTGCAATGTTAAATCTGCAGATGGCAACTCCTCTATCTCTTCGTAGTTGAATGGCACAAGCAGAACCTTTCAGCAGACAGTTTTTATTATCTCAGCATGGTGAATAATTGCAAGCATCAAAATCAACACTACAAAAGGAAGAGACTTCAGAAGATTTCAAGAACGTTCTAGGTAAGTACACAAATACTCTGCTGTAAGTTGTAGGAATGGTTACTGAAGAGCATATCCACATGATCAAAGTTGAAAGCTTTAACTATCAGAAGACTGCCTTCTGTGTTTTGACAGCCTTCCATTTGTCTGTGAATAATAAAGCTGAAGAAATTATTTCACATCTCTTTCAGCTAAGTGGATTTATAGCTGGTAAGACATCAACACTGATGGAGATAAATGAGAATATGTTATATGATTGTATTTCATATTTAAAATTCAGTGATACTTTGAAATCAAATGCTGCTTCTTGACAGGGATGTCATTAGACATTTTTAATGTGTGCTTGGCACTCTGAACTGCGTGCTGTGAAAGGCTCTGTCTCAAAGAGGTTTGTATGATAGCCAGTGTCAAATTCAGAACGTGAGGATGCAAAGTGTCTACTCGGTCAAGACTTTTTATTGGGATTGTCTGTGGTGGGCACACTGGTGCTTCACTTTCTTTTCTCTTTAATACACAAGAAATAAAACAGAGTCATTCCAATTCCTTTCAGTTACAGAGTCCTGACCTATCATTTCATGTCTAGGTTTTTGAGCACATGTGACTAAAAACCTTCTTTAAATACTGCATCATTTCTGAGCCATCCAGCACAGATAGTGAACTCCACAGAGTGGTCCCACCATTATTTCTGTGAAGGATTCCAGAACCAGCTGCCTAGCACAGTTGTCTAAAGGCTTCCTTTTGGAATCACCCACCATGCAAAAGCACAACGCTCAAGGCAATTACGGCCAGTAAATTTGTTTTTTGAAGCTGGTAAGTCCACATTTCCTGCTCTTCTGCTCCTGATGTAATCTCAGAATAACTGATATATTTGTGGTTCTCTATGTGTTAAGACTAAAATGACACTGCATGTGCCCTATTTGTGTCCCTGTGCATTCCACAAGAGAGGATGGCCTGTGGATCCCTGTTTCATGACACTTCAAGGAGAAATCTCAGGGAGAGTGAGGAATTGCAAGCGATAAAAGCACTGCATTCCATTTTCCACTTTCATTATCGTCACAAATTCCCGCATTGTTCCATAAATTTATCTTTCAGAATGTCTCACTTTCCGTGTCATTGCCTGGGATTTCTTCTTGCTGGTTTATTTTCAGCGATCTCTCCATGTTTGGGTTTTACATTGCCTTCTTTTGCTCATTTCATAGCAAACATACATAAAGATTTAAATACCATAGAATCTTTGTTTCTGCCCTGAGTGATGTTCTGAGGGATGAGAGTTATATGGACAACGCTCTCAGGCTCATGGTGTGATCCTCGGGGTGTCCTATGCAGGGCCAGGAGTTGGACTCGATGATCCTTGTGGGTGCCTTCCAACTCAGCTTATTCTGTGAAATTAGATGTTTTTCTTCTCCTTGTTGCAAACTTCAAATTCACGAAAAAAAATTATTCAAGGGTATATTGTAGCTTTCTAATGTAATAGCTTGCTACATCGTAGAGAGAATGAGTTCTTCAAGAATAACAGTACACCTTTTCAAGTATGACCTATACATTGAAATTTTTGCCTCTTTACAAAGACTTCTTAATGAAATCTGAGTAAAACATGATGTGTTCCTTCACAGTTTGAGGTGGTTTTGAAATATCACTGTATAATTAACTGCATACATTTTCTTTAATCTTAGAAATTGGTACATGCAGGGCTGCAAGGAGAGCAATTACTGTTGTCTGTAGTTGGCCAGCCCAGGTAGAAAAGTTAATGGAGTTTTGCAATCCAATTTTGGCACCCGTGTCCATATGAAATCAATAACTCATTATATTCTTAGCTGTGCTTCTTTGAAAACACATGCTGGGGTTGGCAAACAACTATCCACAATTTCAGATTTTCGTATCTTCTCAGTAGAATCCAATGTGTGTTAACATCACAATTTGCCTTATCTTTGCTTTATTAGTTTACACAGACACCGCTTACTGCCAGCATCAATATTTTTGTACTTAAATTTCTCCCATTAAGGTATATTAACACTTATTGAAAAAGGAAATGCCGTGCATTAGAGGCATGAGATCAGATTAAAAGTGATTAAAAACTAAATTTTTTTCTGTAATGCCATTTTTTTTCAATCTTTTTCCTTAAAAAAGGAGAAGAGTTTGATGAGAGTGTTTGATGCAAAGCATTTGATTTTTTTTTTTTTAATTTTTTTTCTGTTGGCTCTCTGGGGTTTGGGTTTTTTTCCAAAATGGTACTGGAAGGGAGTTCTATGTGCTCTTACCTGATTAATTTCAGAATTGTTTCAAGACACTGATTTCAATAAAATAGAAGGAGAAGCTTGTGTTCGAGGTACTTTCAATACGACCTTAATTAATATTGGCAATCTGTTTTCAGACTTCTGTTGGTATAATATTGCTTTGGCCTTACGGGTAGAGGGAAGACTACAAATCGATTGATTTTAAGAAAAATCTTTGGTACTTTTACAAAGTTTTTTGTAAAAAATCAGATTCTGAGCTTCCTTTGCACATAAAGTTTAGGGATGTTTGCTGCTTATAGTTTTAGTAGGGTGACTTTGCAGAACACAAAACCAAATTCCTGGTTTATGCGGAATTATAAAACAGAGTTTTAAAAGTAAATAAAGTAACATGTATTTCTTTGAATTTTACACTAAAAAACAATGCTAGGAATACCACATCAACATTTCTTTATCGTGAGGTTGCCCATGCATTCATAGCTATATAAATATAGATCAATTCCACACCCTATGATGGCTGTGGTTAGGAAAGTAGGTGCACAAGAGTGAGTGAAAGAAGAATGGGCAATGTGTGACATCCTGAGGAGATTCTGGAAGGTACCTTGTGGGGACAATCTGCAAGCACTTGCCAGAAGTTGATCAGAAGGGGTGTTTGTGTTTGTGTGCATATAGAAATAAATATATAAATCACAGTTTGTTGCAATGTAGAGATTCTGCTTTAGATACTCCTGTAATGGAATGAGAACAATTTCCCAAGTGAGCTGTTCAGTGTTTGGGTCCTTCATAACTTAATGTTGCCTTGTTAACTGGATTAGCTGTAGAAATGTCACAGATTGATCAATTCAAATCTGTTTTCAACTATCACATGAGACGATTTTGGAGGTTGCTCTTCCAAATAAAAAGTTAATCTAATAAATTAGCCTATGGTGCCACCAAAGATCTATTGCATATCTGTTACTTATTAGAGTGGAATCAATATTTCATCTTCAGAAAGCTGCAGGTATTTGTCATGTTGTACTTTTTGGGGCATAGATGCAGACAGTGCAAGTACCTCGACAGCTGAACAGCTTCTTTGTTACACAAAATGGATGTAGAAATAGTTCTGCTTTCTGTGCAGAGTGCTAGGGCAGCCTGTAAGGTTTTATTTTGTTTTCTCGCTGGATCTCAGTGTTACTTGGTCTGACTTATTTTCATTATGGCCCCTCATAATTTAATTATCAGCCTCCCCAAAGTCAGCTTTTGGGACCCTAAAATTCCAGTATCTGTAGTCATGATCCAGATAATCCTGTTTTGCCCCAGCAGATCACCTTTGCCAAAACTTCTAGAAACAAAATTCCAAGAAAAGATTTCTGACTGTACTATTTCTATCACAGGGGAATTTCCCAGCCTCAGATGAGGTCAGGAACTTAAATCCCTTGCTTGCTCCAGCCATCCAGTCTGCTGTAAAGGACTGGAATGAGAGTAAGAAGCTCCTCTTGTATTTTCACTTGGAAACTTCAGCGCTAGGCAGTACTTTCCAGCTTACTACTGTGTTCAAGGAAACCTCTAGAAAGGGTGCAGAATTCTGAGCTAGTAGCTTATGCAGTAGAAAGAAAGCCTTGAAATGTCTGACCGTGGGAAATGTGCACATCTGCCGTGACTTTTCCTGATGATGATCTTTTGTTATGATGCTCATAATGGGAACTCAAGCAGGGATGTGAGAGTTGCGTTTCAGAATTACCAGTTCTTGGGCTTATTTTTTGAAAATCAAATTGTTATAGTAATGCATAGGGGGAAAAGATAATAAAACTACTGTTAAAAAATGCGGAGAAACCTTTATTTGCATCTTGCCCTTTTGCAAAATGATTCTTTGCCCACACAGTTTTGTGTGCATGATGGCTTGACATAAATATGCTACAGCTCACTCAAGATGTATGTGAAGGGGAAACATTGTCTAACTATAATTAACAACTCAAATGCTAAGATTAATAGACTTTATTCTGGTTTGGTTTATTTGGGTTTTTTAAAATAGATTCTATGCACAGGCCCAAATTAGCAGTCCTAATCATGTGATATAACCTTTTCCACCTCCAACAGTTGTTTTTTTTTTTGCCATTTGACAGCTGTAGCCCACAAGATAATGGGAAATACTTCTGGCAAGAATGCTGAAATCAGGCATTCATAAAAATTAGACTTCGCAACTGATTCTTCTAAATAATATTTGCATATTCTGAATTGTACATAGGGTGTTTAATTATGACATGGCTAAGTAGGACAGAACAAAACCTTTCTGTCTTCAGGTTGTAGGGCCCAGTCTGACTGCAGGTGGCTTGGTGGTGTTTGAGAACGGCAGAAAAGGGAGTTTTCTCAAGTCTCTGCAGTGTGGGGCAGCTCTGGCAGTCCCTGAGAACACACTGGACAGAAGGCTTGCTCCAAACCTGGACTACCCAGCAGCAAAGACAGTAACAGAGCTCCTGATGCCAAAGCATCCATGCCTTGGTCCCTCCTTTTGTGCTCACAACCATCTGGCAGGATGCTGATATGCTCTGGCTTTGGGAATAGCATCCCTCCTCCAGAAGAGGATGATTTTAGCACTTCTGGGAAGCATAAAGCTGTCTGTCTTGTAAACTGTGCCCCAAATTTGACAGGTTGCCTACTGAGTTCCATGCCAAGTAACTGGATGGCAGGTATTGGATCTACGTGAAAATTACTGATATTTTCCTGTTTCCTGTGCTTTCCCCTCACTGTGATTAATAATTGCAGAGAGGGAAAGGTCACAGTCACATGAGAATGACTCAGGCTACCAAACACACTGGGTTTATTCCTTTGATTTCTGAAGCTCAGACTCGCACGTTATCAAAAGCTTTTTGCCAGATCTGAATTTAATGTCATGACATTTTAAGGTTATATCATTGAGCTACAGAGACAGCCCTCCTAGCTTCCTTCTCAGCCTCCCTTTCAGGCTGTGATAGATGCTGATAACAGTCTCTTGTGTCTTGGGGGTTCATTCCTTCCTAATTGTATCCAGAGAAACCATCTGGATTTCGGCTCCCCTCAAGTAATCAATATGTCAGCCAGGGTCAGTGCTGTGTTAGGCAAAAGGGTGTCAAGGTTTGTGTTTGTATAAAGAGTTCCAAGACCTCCCTCTAATTTATTGTGCCTTTATGGCATTTGGTATCACCTAAATATAGAATGGATATATTAAATACGAGGAATAATATTATGCAGAGTAATAAAGTTATTACCAGCAGCTGGAGTTCTTCAACATACACTTACACTGCTTCCCCACTTAGAGAGAATACTTTTGAGAAAATAAGATCTTTTTAAAATTTCAGATCAATGTGCTCCTATCTGAAGAACAGATCATACAATCTTCTAAGGCTCCTTCCACCTTCTGCAGTTTTTGGGAATGGTTATGTCCTTCCTCTCAGTGATGATGGTGTTAAAATTACTCATTTCCAAGTCTAGGACAGACTTGATTTAGAGGTTCAATAACTCCCTTTTTGTCTTTTATTTTTTCAGCTTTATTCAGATACCGTGTCCAAAATCAAGAAAATTTAGTATAAAATGTGTTATAAAACTTATTTCTAGTAAAACTAATAAAGTTAGGAGAAAACAAGTATTTCAGCAAATATGTTAATAACTTTGTCTGGCTCCAACAGCAAACTTTTATAGACAATAATGAAGCAAAGCTGAAAAAGTCTGTTTGTGACTGAAATATCACATGTACTAAATTTAAAGCTTGAATTCTCTTGTCAAGCAGGAAACCCAGCAGAAGGATTTCATTTGCTTTTAAAAAGCTTTGTCTGACAAGCGCATTTTTCAATTAAAATCCTGAAACTGTTAAAATGCAGGTTTTTTTCTTTTGACAGAGACAAATATGACATCTTCATTTTATAATGTGTCTCATCTCTCTTGGGACATGACATTCAATTAAAAGCAGCATTAGAAAAAAATGTTTTTCTGTAAAAGAAACATACTAAAGGCATTCTTTGCTCTGCAAAAGTGTGGTTTTCTGTACATTCTTCGAGTTATCAAATAGGTGATTGGTAGAACAGTCATTTTTATTAGCAAAGAATGGTTTATAATTTGCTTGCAATGCCAAGAAGATTGTTAACTTATGGACAGATGCTGCTGCTTGTGAGTTCTGTGTGTCTATCACATATATTTGTGATATATGTACATGCATTTTTAACAATAGGCTATTATTTTAAAGGTAAAAGGCAGACAAAACCCTGAGATGGCAAGAATCACCAAAATGTTAGTGTCAGGTTAATTTCTGACTTAATGGGATTTTCAGGTTTTTGTGCTTTCCCTGCAATGCTATTTTGCTCTGACAAATACATGCATCTGAGGGTTTTTTTAATTTAATAATCCCTTCTTCCACCACAATTTTACACTTAGAGATTTCTGTGATCACATTGCTGGGTTGAGCAAAACTATCACCAAATTAATGAAGAAAAAAGACAAAACTGTCGTCCCAGAACTAGCACTGGACACCATGGTCACTCAAGGACGTGTATCAGTGTTGCAGTTCTCTTGTCCTGCTTTTTCTTTACTGTGTAATGATGCAGCAATTTTATTGTTTACCCCCTATAAAAAACAATCCACTGCACCCTGAGGGACAGTTAAATGTTGTAGCAAAGGGGTGGCATGATTAAATCTAGTCTTCTTCCAGTTTTTTCTTCCAATTACTAGCTGAAACTGCAGAGTAAATATTAATGCAGTGACTTGGAGTAACTGGTGTCTAACTGTTTACGTGTATTTGTTCATGGTCTTTTTGGAATCTTTGACAAAAATAAGCATTTACTTCAAAACTTAGTCACGTGTGTATATTTACACAGACTATAAATAGAATCAAAGTTACAATGAAAAATACTCAGTCTTTTTCACTAATAGTACCAAAACAGTGAAGGATGGGAACCCTTCAGTGTTAAAAGTCTGTTAAAAGCTCCACAGAATTGTTACACAGACTTAACAGTTTGATTCAAAGAAGTTTGGAAAGTGACAGAACGTTTTATATAAACACAAAAAAAAAAAATTGCAGACATTTCTGTGTCTCAGAAGGAGATTGTGAAAAGTCTCTGATGGTGGTGTTGGACAGACTAAGCGAGTAGTAAACATTTAAATGGTATCTGGTAATTTCAGTTGAGTCAATTTAGTTTTCATTCAAGATTCACCTGCTAGGTAGACTTGCTATTTAAAGGTTGCAAAGTGTGCTGGGAGATAACCAAGGTGAAGCCCAGATGTGGCTGAAGGATTTTTTTTAAGACCCTAAGGCACACCCATAGGCTCAAGAACATCTCTGGAGCTCCTGGATCCCTGCTTACATTTTCCAGTG
This sequence comes from Melanocharis versteri, assembly GCA_013397845.1. Taxonomy (NCBI): domain Eukaryota; kingdom Metazoa; phylum Chordata; class Aves; order Passeriformes; family Melanocharitidae; genus Melanocharis; species Melanocharis versteri. Next base: position 183,896 of record VZTG01001418.1, on the reverse strand, counting down.
AACGACAACTTTACAGAAGTTTCAAAATTGGATTCTGCATCTGGGAAAGTGACCCTGTTTGACCCGAAGGCTAATGAATATCATAAGCTGTGGGTTTCATGCATTTTGAATTTCAGCAGCACGACTGCAAAATTGTTTACCCTCTTACTCTTAACAGTGATTTGAAGTTTCATACTCCATTTGTCTTCTAGTATTCCAAAAATACCAGCCAATTACTGTATATTTTCATAAAACCATGTGAAATATATTGAAAAGTTGTAATGTATGTTAGTTTATTGCAGTGAAATAGTTGAAGATTATTGACTTCTTTTTTCATGTTTTATTAATTCAGGGGGAAAAAAAATTCTGGAAAAGTGTCCTGATGAGTTGCAGTCATTACCAGGAAAGCTTCATATATTTGCATTTTCTTTGGCTACTACAGGTGCTTTGGGATGAGAGGATGAGTATGAAGATGATTTTCTGCTTAGCATAAACAACCTGTAAGAAACTCTGGCCAAAAAAAACAAGAATAACTTTCAGTTTTAATAATCTTGTGCATGACATTTTTGAAGAACTATCCCTTCATAATTTTATATATGAAAAATACTACATGCCGTTCATCAGTATTATTGTGTTTCTGCTGTGCTATTCATTTTTCCCAAGACCAAAGCCTTCAATTAATATGCACGATTGGTTCTTAAAGCCTTCTATCTGAATATGATTTTGTACATTTAAGAAGAAAATCCAATAAGTAATTCTCTCTCTATTTTCAAATCCAGTGTCAGATCATCTTCCACAAACCACATCTGTCATTATAAGGATTAGACACAGTCATATTCAAATTAATAGCATGATTGAGAATAGGTAGAGAATTGGGTTATATCAGCCATGGTTTCTACTTTGATGGATTTTTTTAATGCTTGATGAACATCCTTCACAAAGCAGTAGATTATTAAATTCTAATAACTTTTCTCCAAGTTGTGCTTAACAACTCAGGTAGTCCAATATGTCCAAATAAAAAATACTGGTGCTGGAAGCTGTGAAAAACACTTGGATTCTAAATTGGATTTTCAATGAGAATTGCAGCTTTTGCTTTCACATCTGCATCTAGACTTGTGTGTAAAATCATGGGGTTATAAATTACCTCACTTATTTGGGTCTTAAATCCCAAAATGATCAGTGTCAAAGGGTTACCGCAGTGGCACCGTGGTCAGAGTTAGCTGAGAGGATAAAGCAGAAATCATCTGTATTCTGCTTGTTCCTCACCACAAGCAACTTTTCCTATTTACTCATGTGAGCCCTCAGGGCCTCCTGGACACCTGTGTGCTGGAGAAATCCGGGGTTAGCTGGGAGCTTAACTGGGGTCCTTCTCCTGCCTCTCTCTGAGACATGAAAGAGAGCGAAGGCGTAAAGGCTCTTTCTTTGACCTAACCATAAGACAGACAAACCAGCAGCATTCTGACCTTGAATTCCAAAGGCCTGTGAAAAACTCCGCCAGCTCTTCTGCTTCTGTCCAACACTAGAAGAAAAATATCAGCAGAAACAATGGCTTTTTGGGGTTTGTGAGCTCTCTTTCTCTAATTTTTGGCAGAGCTTAAATAAATATGAGGGACGTAGGAGACGGGTTGACATGGAACAATTCTTACCTACACACAGAAAAACACAGTTGTTTAAAGGGAGGCTTGGGATCACTGTAATTTCACTCTGCAGCCAGCTGATTCTACAGTATCTTTTATTTTATCACAGAATGATGTATCAGCCAGAAATCTTCAGAAATATTGTTTTATGGTCTGCTAAGACAAATTAATGTAGGTGACAAGGCAAATGGTAGTGCAAGTGGTTATTTAAAATCTCATTTTTCTTACTTTGCTGTAATTTTGATAAGGAATACATTGAAAATGTTTTCTGTTAAAAGCAATGATAAAAGTTCTTGTCATTTGGGAAACCATAAAAAAATTGTAACAGAGTTGAGAAAACAAACTTTGACATCTAGATTTTTTTGCCAGTTAGGTCAATGATGGTAGTGAAACATTACAGATAAAATAAAATAGTAAAGAAAGTAAGAGTGGTGATTTATCAGCTCTATTTTAACTTTTAACTTTGCATGTGGCGCAGAAGTCAGCATGAAGCTGCCTAAATGGATATTTTGACAAGTGAAGTTGTTACATAACATCATTAGTTGACTTCTTTAACTTCGGCCCTCATGACCATCTTCATCAGTCTTTCTGAGAGCAATTACATTTGCTAGAGAAGGGAAAAAATCAAATCCCTGATAACTGATTTTCTTTAAGCTGTGTTTGGGTTTTTTTCGGGCTGAACTAACTCTGAGGACTCTTCCAAGCACCTTGCGTGTGTCTGTATTCCAAGTGAGTCGCAAAATTAATTTGTCTATGATTTCTTCCAAACCCTCGTGAATCCACTGCAGGAGCTTGCTGTCATATACTGAGTACCAGCCTTGCTTTATCTTTTCATAGCAACAGCACAAAATCCTTTAAAGGCATTCCTTATCTTTTAGTGTCAGATGCTGGGAAGTGCTAAGATTTACATGTTTCATTAAAGAGAATTTCTCCCTGGTATAAGTGGCTTGCGCAAACACGTTACAAGATCATTAAAAGGAGCCCTGTGCACCAGGCAAGGCTCATTCAGAAGAGCTCAGGCAAAAATGGGATTGACACTTTTTTTTTTCAGTAGAGTGTGCCCGCAGATGGAAACTGCAAAGAAGCCATTTGAAACTCCACTTACCCGTTAATTTGCAATGTGATCCTACTGAGCTTTAACAAGCCAAACCTGAACTCACAGTAATCAGCACTAGTTTTACCCAGTGCTTTGGTCCTGTCAGGTGCTGGCTTGTCCTCAGTGTTAAACCACTCTGCCTCCCTTTTGTGATTTAAAAGGCCACAGAACACCTGGAAGCAAGCCCAGGAGTGTAGTTTTAGAAGTGCGGTTGAACGACCACACAAGGGTTTTTTTGGATGCTTAGGAAGGTCCTTTCACTTCTTGAGTTCTCTTTGGGCAACTTAAAATTGGGGCAATTATTCGTTAGCTGTGTTAAGGTTCATCTCCAGTCACATTGCTCAGAGCCTGCCTGAAGATGGAAAGTGACATTTCTGACCTGACCACAGTGAGATACCATGGGAGCTTCCTCAGCCAAGGTAAACTGGTTTAGGATCTCTTCTCAGGAAATTCAAATTCGCTTCTGGCCAGCATGGGGAAGCCTTTCATTCTTACTTCACTTGTCCTCTCTTGTTGCTGTCTCTTTCAAAGCAGCAACAAAAAATCCATTCTCCTGTTGCTGATCTGCTCATTTGGGATAAGATTATTCTCAGAATGCATCCTCAGTTTCTCCCTATGGTGGACTCTGAATTTTATCTTAGTCAGGAATTAATCTGCTGTTGTTTTTTCCTGGACCACTCCAGCTTAATTTGATTTCCTCAACTCCACACACAACTAAAAATTCTGTTTAGAAAGTAAAAAATCTTTCAGCAGGAACCATTGCTGTTCTATTCCCACAGAAGAGATATTTGGATGAACGTGTGGATATGAGCAACACATCTTCATTATCCAGGTACTGACAGCAATTTTTCTCATCTTCATGTTCATTTGCTGTAAAATATGGAAATTTTGGTCATCCTTTTTTTTTATTTTGGATTACAAAATCTTGTAGAGTTTGATGTTTCTATTAAATGTGTATTCTCCCAGCAGGAGGCCTGCAACCACTACAGTTATACAAACCCAGTGACAAACATGTATCGTGTCAGACTGAAGGGAGACCAACTTCAATTTATTTTTCATGACCGTAAATCTCATTCCTGACCTGTACTGATGCTTCCCTGACGTGGGAGGAAGGCTGCAGGACACTCCCTGGCACAGCAGCTGAGAAGAAGCCAGTTGCACGAATCAGGTGTGAATCACAAAGACCTTTATGAGAAGAGGCAGGCTGGGAGAATTAGGCAAGTACAAGATTTCAGTGTCTATTTCACAGGCTCTCTGCCTGTTGCTATTTTAATCCATTACTACTTAGAAGCTGGTTGTGTTGATGGGATTTTTTTCATGGCGTTTTCTTCTTTTCTCACTTATTTCACTTAGAAGAAGCTGTGAAAATTGTGTATTTCTGTAATAGAACACACAGGCACAACACACGACTAATTTGATGGAAGAAATTTTAGGCGAGCATATTCATGGAGCAGCTTATGAATCCCTCATCTAATATTCTGTAATTTCTCAAAACAGAGATATATCATGGAGAGACCTGATACAGTCTTAAACACAGTATAGAAAATGCCATACTGCTGTAATTAAGTCATGTTATCTATAGCATAATTACCGTTTCAGTATTAATGATGAGTTTTCATAATGTCGTGAGGAAATACTTATTTTCGTTTCATCTGGTTCTATTTTTTAAATGGCATAAAGCAACACCAGGTACGTTTAATAACATTATTATAATGGAATAGATTGGATTTTTGCATTAGTTTTCTTTTTTTTTCCCCCTAATTACATCTCTGAGTACAGATGTTATCAGAAATACTAATGAATGACACAGAATACGTACTTTACACATATATAAGCTGTTGGAGCCATGTAGATGAACGGGGGCTCTTTGCATTACAGTTGTATATAGGTGACAATTTCAGACAGAGGATTCTTGGTTAGCAGATTTTTACAGCTCAGATAATGGCTCAAAATAGGCAAAAATTGCTGTAAATTGTCTGGACCATGAAATATCAATCGGAGGAGCACTGCAGCCAAAAAGTGCAGGACTTCATAAGGTACAGCTAATGTGGCTCAAAGGATATCAGCAGTCCCTTACTTCCAAAGTTAATGAAGGTTGTAGTAAACTACAGCTTAGATTGCTGACAAAAATTAAGAGGATGCTGAAAAATTTTTGTTTTCTAGTGCTCTATAAAATACCAACTTCATCAAAGGAACTGAGCACATAAAAATATGAGGTTAAGCAGGGAGGTAAGGAATGAGACTGGAAATGTGTGGGTTTGCTATTAAAATAAAAATGAAAATTGTAATTTTTGTCTTGATATTTAAGAAAAATATCTGTATTCCTTTAGGTCAGTGTGGGAACATACCTTTATAACAATGTTTTTACCTGAGGTTCAGAGGTGTAAGATCAGCATTTTTGTCCAAAGCTGAGGAGGCATTAAAGTTGTTCTTTTTACCTCCATAACCTGAAGCAAGCAAACCCACCACAGAATCCTTGCAAGTTTTAGGAATGCCCTGTGGGAACCGTACAACAAAATTTTTCTTGTTTAATTTTGATTTTGTTCAAATACAGGGAGGGGGATGTGTCACAACTGATCAGTTGGGCTGTGATTATTCGTTATAAATCCTCACCAGGCTGAACACAGACTCCAGGCCATGGGTCAGGAACTCTTTTTCTTTGCTGTGTAGGCACTGAACTCTGGCAGCCAGCCCACTATTGAGGCTCAAAAGGTGAAGGAGCCCTTAAATTTGTACAATAGACTTCTGCATGTGGCAGCTAACAAGCCTTTAATTTTGTACTGTATACTTCCACAAGCTCTCAGCTCCTCACAGGAAACTTCCCAAAGGTTTATTTTGGTGGGAATTGAGAACTCTCAGCCTGGCAAGGTTCCATTCCCTGCAGGCTGTGATAAGCAGATATAAACACATGCAGAAGTTGCTGCCTGATTCCAATGTTCACCTTTTGTCTGCAGGATCAGTTTGCTTTCAGAGTCTTGACAAGATTATGAAGTTACACGTAGAAAAGAGCATGAAATAGTTCTGTTTTGGTTTTTTACATCATCATTTAAGCAGCTTTGCATGAGCCATCACCTGCCTTGCCAGTAGAAAGGCTTTTCCATTAGTAGTTAAAATATAAAGGGTTTTTTTTGAGGCTGTGTTGCCAAAAGCAAATTGTTTGAATTTTAATATGGCTGAGTTCAACATTTTTTCCTTCCTCGGCGCGTTAATTTCCACTTATATTCCTAAGGATCTACCACGTATTGGAGTACTTTTCACAGGAATTCACGTTATCTGATTTTAAGCTTTAGGTGAATCCTCTGTCTGGTCAGTTCATTAACATGAAAGTTTCTGCAGTTTGAAATAGAGGAGCAAGAGGGGCCTTAGTTGGGCTGACTAAACCTAGCGATGCATGGCTCCAACAGGGAATAAACGCAGCATAAGGAAGCTCAGAAGCTCCTGGGAAGCTTATCCTAGGAAGGGCAGAAAAGCTCATGTGGTGTGCGCAGTCCAAATTCCCATTTGCATTTCACAGGTCCCCAGGATGGCACTGTCCCCCAGTTTATGCGTGGGCATCTTCCCTGCTTCAGCCAAGGGTGAGGAGGGAACTGTGAAGAGCACATGGACACAGGGAACTGCTGCCCTCTTCCAAACCTTTATGCAGAGGGCAGGGGAACCGATGGCTGCAGTGGAAAAATGTGCTCTTCCCCCAGCAAGGCGGGTGCTGTTCCCTGTGAACACAGAGCTGAGCGTGCAGCAACAAGCAACAAGTAAATAACCTGCTCCACCCAGCGTCTGCAGCTTGAGATGCAGCACTGGGGAAAACAGGAAAAGGTTTTGCTGTAATCCCCGTCCCTGTCATTCCCTATCCCTACTCAGAGGGCAGCGGAACGAACTACTTCGAGGTACAGAAGGAAAATTACTTGAAACATTTGGCTGCAGCACCGGATCGTGTTCTGAGCAGAAAGATGGACGTGATGGGAATATGACAACCATACACATACACACTCTGACCAAAAAAAAAAAAAGGACCAGTCCAGTTTGGCCAACTTCCAATTTTTCCTTTGAAAGTTTTCCCCACTGTCATGATGGGACACAGAGTGTTTCTCGTGACATTCGGTAACGCTGTTATCGCTGACATTCGTATATACAAAAAGGTAGAGAACACATTTGAAAAATACTTCTTAAAAAATTCGTTGGTTAAGATTTCTTTTTTAAATATTAAAAGAGTAAAAGCTCTATCAAAGTATTTCCTTCTAATTTAAGGGAACTTCCCCAGCAGAAAACAGTTCTGTACAGACAGTGCAATATGTTCTCCATCCACACACAGGAAAGGTTTTCCACCCACTCCCTCAAACAGCTTTCGCTCTCCAAGAGGCAAGAACTGCCCTTCTGGTAAGGTTTTCGTGAGCTCTGGTAAATGTACTTTAAGCAAATATTTTTATTACCAGTGGGTAAATATCCTTCTGTAAGCAAAACTATCATTCCTGTTCCTCTATCGTACTTCCACTAAAGTAGGTCAAACTTATATTTATTTCCTGTGCAGTAACACTTTATATGGATACAGCCTAACTCTTGTTTGGTTTTGACTTCTAGTAGAGGCTGTGGGGGAAAATATAGTATTAATTGATTCGCCTAAGGATATTGTATTTTTACAGCTGAAATTAAGGTTCTTTTTGGAGTAGCAGAAGGGAAGAAGAAAAAATGCCCAGGCAGACTAAGAGAAGCACCACACAGGAGCTTGTAACACTCAGCCCACAAACACAGGTACAACAGGAACTTCAGTAAACTCACACCTGTACTTAATAAGGAAAATCAATGTCATTTTTATCAGGCATCATCATGAAATGGAAAAAAAAATGCACTACTTAGTTTTAAGCAAAACCTTTATTTTAGCTCATAGGCTTGTTTGTATTAAAAACAGTTACTTCAAAATCAAATTCACATAAAATTCAGCATGTAAATGAACTGAAGTTGTCATTGGTCAGGATCAGATTCTGAAAGACAAGGGCTCCAAATGACATTTGAACAACCTCGGGTGGCAACAGATAAAACTGGGAACAGCAGCAGGAGCAGCTCCTGCTTTGCAGGCTGAGGAATCAAACTGCCCCCTCCTCCAGCACATTTTAAAACACCAGCTGAACACCAGGCCCGTTTAATGATTTCTCCATTTCCCATAAATTCACTCAGCAAGGACTGAAAACAGCAATATCCCAGTTTAATCTGCTGCTTCACAGGGGTGAATCCTCTCGAGTCTTGTTAGAGGCACTGCTATTTTCTGCCACAATCAAAGTACTTGTCTTTAAACAATTTCCTTACAACACCAACAATCAAGCTACATTATATACACTTCAATTGTACAATTATCTTTAAAAAATGCCCGTGTACAAAATAGGTTATTTTATTACAAAAAAAAAATCACATGCTAGATTTCAATTACATCAACATTTTAAAATAACTGAAAAAATTGATAAATAACATTCCAATTTATTAGGAACACTCCTGCAAGCACATGCAGAAGTATCTGCACTATATTTAATATTCTAATAAGCTTTTTAGGGCAACTTGTGCTATAAAGCTCATGTACAAAGTGTGTGAAAAGCTCTTACTTGTGACAACAGAATAAAAGCTAATTAAGTAAGCAAGAGTATTTTGGTAAAATTATTCTACTTATGAAGTAAATACCACAAGGGCATCTCATTTACAGCCAGTTAGACAAAGAACACAGCTAGTGACCAGAACACATACATTAGTTAAAAAGTCAAATATATACAAAAATATATTAGAAAGTGGTTGAGTTTAACCACAGGCTCATGTAAAAAATGTTGTTTTAAATAGCAATAGCAAAAAAATAGCTATTTCTCTATCTGCAACAGTACAAAAGGCAACACCTACATATGAGGTAGCAATGCCAAATTAAAAACAAAAAGAAACCAAAAAAAACAACTTTGGATTGAGGAGCATTTCCTATATTTTCATAGCATATCTGTCAATACAAATAATTAAATGAACACTTCAATTGTTTCAAGAATTAACTACATTAATTTACAAAACCCTTTATTCAATTAACGCTTTTTTTAAAAATTACTGGAAATTGGTTTAGTTACTGATTTCTCCTGTTTCTAAAAAAGCTGTTGCATTTTTCAAACCCAAACACTGTACAGCAAAAACGTGGAGGCTTTATTATACACACTTGGTAAACACTATGGTACATTAAGACTTAATTTACAAAGATCAGAAGAAGCCAACTGTGGTCATTTTCTCCTTTTGTGCCCGACAGGCAGCCACTGCACTCTTTTTACCCCGTGTTCGATGCTAGAGGCAAGCTGAGGGTTCACTACTCCCTTCCACAGGCACAGCAAGTGTTGGAAGTGTTTCATCTCCCTCCAGGAGCGTGGAGGATTCCATCTCTAGGGCCAGGGGCGCTGCCAGGCAGCGGCTCAGAGCTCCCCCTGGGCTGTACTGGAACTGCCTCAACAATGTGGGGTGGGAGAAGGGAACAGCTGTGCCCCTTCTCCCAGTTCCATCCCTTTGTCCTCCTGCAGGTGCAGGGCACGAGGGGCCAGCTGAGCCTCTCTGACCAAAAAAATCCCATCAATGAAAAGCCAGGCGGGGAACAACTATCCAGCTGAGCTGTGCCAGCTCTGGCCGTGGGGCTGCAGGCCCCTCACGTGGGTCAAATCCTCTGCTTCCACTGACCAAAAAGACCCTGCTACTCCTCCAATTCAGGCAACTAAATTGGACATCTGAAGTTAGATGGTACGAGTAACACCAAAAAATGAACTGGATGGAATTTCAGCATTTATTGTATTAAGAAAATAATATACTTTACATCACAGTGCTTAATTAAATGCAATAAAAAATGTAAACTCAGAATTCTAGATAAAATTTAGCTTGAAAAATTAGGGCTCGAAGTTTTGAAAATTCACAATTTTTAAAAAATTGAAGTCACAGACAGTCAGTTCACATAACTCACATCTTGAAGTTTACCTGTAAATAACACCTTTGACGCACTCCAATGTTTGGTCGGGTTTTGTCTGTTTGTTTTGTTTTTTTTTAAAAGCCTAAATAACAAATGACCAAGTGCAAAGGTAAGAGGTATCTTTTTCTCTGCAAGGAAACTAACTGTAGCAATAATTTGCCCATCAGGCCCCCGGAGTGCTCTAGTAGATGTAAGGGAATATGCGGTACGGGACGCGCTGGCAATACCTCTCCCAGGCCAAGCCATACTTCTGCTTACAGTGGTGCTCATCACGAGCCTCTCGATGAACAAGCAAGCAGATGAAATAGATCACGTAGAAATAGGGCAAAATGTGATTAAAACCTGCAAAGGGAGAAAGTTAACGTAGATACAGGACAAAAATCCAGAGATGGTAGCTATTAATATATTTGAAGCTGGTGACACGCACTTGTTCAAGGCTGAAGCATTTTATACTCCTAAAGCATCAGTGCAAAAACCGTGAGACACGTTCACATGCAGATAGGAAAAGACCCACAAACCCACAGGAAGTAATTCTTAAAATTTAGAGTTGCAAAATCTACCCATTTCATTCTCAATGCATGCAAAGCTGGCACATGTTTTAAGTTCTTTAGTTATCAAAACTGGATTTCGAGTCAAATCTCTGCAGCACTGAACTTGCCCCACACAAGGTTTTCTCTATTTTGGCTGCAGACAGGAGTCCAGCTTTGCTCAGAGCACACAACTTGGCTTGTGGATGAGAAGAACTGGAAATGACCCAGAAATGTGAGACTGCAGCCCAAAAAGCCAACTTTACTCTGGGCTGCATCAGGAGAAGTATGGCAGCAGGTCAAGGCAGCTGACGCTGCCCCACTGCTCTGCTCTCCTGAGACCCCACCTGAGTGTTGTGTCCAGCTCTGGGGTACCCAGGACAAGGAACACTGTGTATTTATTAACACTTTGAAAGATAATTTCACTCTGTGTTTGATGACCATTTTTTAAATGTATTTCACTTCAAGTCATCCCTGTATGTGGTAGCCCTTGTCTCCAAGCAAACTCCCACTTTTGGGGAACTTCAGCTGGAAATACACTCACTAGCCTGAAAAATTTAAAGAACAACTAATTAGCAAGTAAGTCCCATGGTTATTGAATGATAAAGTGTCAGAAAGATGACTAAAATCTTTAGTATGGTATGTCAAATCTGCAGCAAGTTAGAAAGGGTAAAATGGAAGAGAAAATGTGTTTTATCAGACTTATGACATAGGAATCTGCCGTTCAAATAGGGTTTACTATCTCAAATAATTACCACTTGGCATTTCAAATCCAGTCAGATGCCAAAACACAAAAGGGTTTTTGCTAAAATCCACTTTAGTCTCAGAAACTTACCACAGGGTAGGGACCATGCCAGAGCCATGATGATGTCACCGAGGTAATTAGGGTGACGAACAAAACCCCACCAACCCGTGACAAGAAGCCCTTTTCCAGTTGCAGTGGGTATGAATTTCAGATCTGTGAACAGAGCATTGTGGTCAATGCAGTAATTGAAATATGTCTTTAAATACTACAAAGAGCCATTGAGTAAAATCACAGCCAATTGAATAAAAAATGTACTCACTGGCTAATTTGGGATCTGCTGGATTCCGTCGGAAATTGTTTTTCTGAGAATTTGCACTACGGAATATGTAATACCCAATGCCTGAAAAAAAACATGATGTATTTTGCATTTTCAGTATTTTCCAGTTTTCTCTGCTTCAACAAAAGCACTCACATGCCCTTTGCCACTCTTATTCCATCAGTCTTTTCCCCAGAGATGCAACTGGTATTTTCTGGTTCTCAGAGCTCTAACAAGACAGAAATGCCATTGGAAACCTGCATTCCATATGCTCCTTCTCTTTACTGACTACTTTGAAGAGATTATGGAGATTTTCACATCTACTTTTACATTTATATTTGACAGGTTATTAATGTAACACTGGGTCTGAAATTCACCTAAGGTGATGTGCTGCACTTTGTATGATTACAGTTCTATTTAGCAGCCTAGCACTTTGTTACAGCACCTACTCCATAAACCGACCCCCATTTACAAGACCACGACAATAAAAGAACCAGGCAATGAATTATCTGGCTTTGAAATTCATATCCCCCATAATTTTCACACAGCAGCTTAAACTTGTTTTTTCCAAAGCTGTATTGAAAAAAGATGATCACAACATACTTTGAATAAAGATGTTATTTAAAAAATGAATAGAAACCAAAGAAAAAACATTAGGTGAAGATGAAAAAATGATTTTCTGTTTCTCAGTATTGCACATATTAAGTTGTATGTCTTCTTATTTTTTCCAAGTGTTTAAATTCTTTGTCATGTCAAAAAAACAAGTGGGTTTTTCTGGGTTTACTATTCAGATAAAGGGAGAAATGACAAGGCTACGCTGGTGCAAATTTAGGGCTGCCTAATGATGTGAGATCTTTTCTCAAAGCACTCAGCTTTGATGAAAAAAGATGTTTTCCACTGACACGTGTTGGTAACTGTGGGCACCAGGGAAGGAGATGCAAATAGTTACTTTTTCCCTAGGTTCAGTAAAGCGTAGCCAACAAGGTACTGACTTGGTTTTTTTTTGAGTCACTCAGATTGACTTAAAGAGGCATCTATTAAATTCAAAATATGTTAAGTCACTTCTTCAACTCCAGACAGCACAGAACAATTAGGTGTTCAGAGTCTCACCCCTCCTTCATTTGCTAAAATGAGAATTTATTATATTCTTTACATTTCACAGTAGCCAATGACTGCTGCATCTGAGCTAGAGCTTCACCTCCTATCTCAAAGAAACAAAATCAGAAGTTGTTGTAACGAACAGCAACAGTAACACTGACTGTAACTTACAGTTCAGAACAGTAATTGCTGCAGCGACAGGCCAAGTAATTGTGATGGGATGACCCACTAAGTAGAAGGCCTGCAGGCTGTAGACAAAGGGAACCCACACCAAATCTCCAAACGCCAGCATGAATCCAAATCCATCATGGGTAATATCCATTGTAGTCAAAATGGCTTCCTAAAAACAAGGAGGAAGGAATTTTAGAATTTGCAAAGGTTCCTTCTCTTAACATTGTAATTAGAAATGGAAACAGTTGAAGGGGATTGGCATTTACCTCATTCCAAAGAGCGTCCACCACATAGAGAAGCTGGAAGCCGTTCACAAGCATCATGGACAGGGATGGCACACTGAGATTGTGGATCTTCATCTCAGCCAAGAGCATTGCCAAGTTTATAACAACCTAGGTTAGAAAACATTTTATTTTAAAATTCACTTGTAAAATAAAGTGGCCTTTTCTATTACACTACAGGACATTTCAATACAGGTATTCATTTATATATTGGTATTAATATATTGGTATTTTGGATCAATGTTTAAGTTTAAAAAAACAATAAACTATTTCACAAGTCAGTTTGCAACTAACATTTCTGAAGCTGTATAACATCAACATATGAATATTTTTTAAAGGGTTTTCATTTGCCACAAAACAAAGAAGCTAGAAATTTCCTTCAAGTGAATAAAAACGGTCATTAAAAATCTAGCAATATGGAACTGTTTTTCAGTACTCATTTTTAAGTATATATACAGTATTTATAAATGTATATATATCCTTAATATCAATTTTATATATATGTATGTGTGTGTGTAAAAAAATCCCTCTGTATAATATTTAAACAAATAAAATAACTCAGATTACTGACTCACCCAGCCAATTAATCCTGGACGCAACTCACAGAAGTATTTGAGGTCAAAACTGCCAATACGAGGGTTTAATTCATGTCCAGTAAAAAAATCATAAATAAAATACCCTGCAGATAAGACACAACCTCTGTTAGCAATACTCTTCCTTTTACCTGCCACTACATTCCGCCCCATAAATAAGATCCCACTTCCCACTATTGTTCTCTCATTACAAATTTTAAAAAGCCTCCAGATTGGCAAAAAAATTTTTTAAAGAGTATGTGCAAAATACAAAACAAAATCTACACAGTTTGTATTTTAAGATGCCCTAATATTGTATTTATTAGGACTAACCACTTCAGAAGTTCTCCCTGACACTTTTTCCTTCTTTATTTTCAGCCTTATCCTGAAGCTAACATCACAGTGCCTATGAACATGATCATAGGGCATTAATTAATTTTACATTTCCTCCTATTTCGTTGCTTTTGTCTGGGAGAAAGAGCTCCCTTTAGCTGTGACAATTACCCATCCTTCAAAAAAGGTGGACAAGAAGGAAGATACCATGCCCTGACCTCATGATATCTGGGACTCAGTTTGCAAAAATAAAAAGCGCCTCACAGAGCTAGGTAAAAGTCGCAGTATTACAATAACCAGCCCTAAATCTAGCCTTTAATTTGTAAAAATGAAACTATAGTGAACAACTGGAAAAAATTATCCAGAATGTTCTAACTCACCAGAATTTCCACCCGGTGCTAGTTCTTCCTCAGGTGCTTTCAGGGATCGAACATACAGATAAATGCTCAGTGCCAAAGAAAAAGCTGCAGCTGACACTGCAAACTGCATGAAGTGATCATACAAATAATGAAGCTCAAATTGAAAGTATAATAAAACTCCAATAGCTGCAGCAGTCAAAAGAAAAGCATAAAACCCTAAAGGATGTAGAAGAAAGACAGATTAGTCAAAATAAAAAAAAAAACCAACAATTTATTGTTCTAGCCGGACCTTCCTAATCCAACCTTTCTGCATTTTTACTTCTTCCAATATTTGTCCATATTCCAGTAACATTTTGGACATCTCATGGTTCAAACTTCTGGGGCACAGCAATAGAACTGAGGGACTCTAAGCATTGAAACTCTGCTCATCAAAAGGACAAGAGGCAAGAACACCCCAAATGCTTCCCCATTTTTTATGGCATAGGATCCAATTTCAGATTTTAGTAGAAAAATGGACACTGACACTACTAATAGATAAAGATAACAGGTCACAAAATATTATCTGTGGGACAGCTGAGACAACCATATTCTCATCTTTGAATTCTCTTCATATATACCGTGATACAAATAGCAGTAATTAAAGTATTAACTTACCAAGTCAAAACTGGAACACAAAACTTTTGCATACGTTGAGAGTATAAAATCATGCCGAATGGATTGATGGCCAGATAGGAGCAGGAAGTTCTCAGCTGCTCTCAGCTAAGGACTGTCTAGGGATCCCTTCACAGGGCCACAAAGGCTGAGGTTAGAAGGAATCTCCAGGGTTCATCTGGTCTAGTTCAGATGGAACTTCCTGTATTTCACTTTGTGCCCGTTGCCTCCTGTCCTGTCACTGGTCATCTACCTTTCCTCAAGAAGGGTTTTAAATTTGCTTTGAAAATTAGCCTTTGAAGCACCAAGATGATGGCTTTTTTTTTTAATAATCCAAATTATGTGGCTTATTTCCTCCCCTTATCAAAATGCAGAAAGAACTGCAGCACTATGGCACAACGAAAGACAAAAGTCCAAAACCAAGAAAGGTATGAGACAGCCTCAATGAGACTCACTTTTGCAGGATGTAATTCCCCTTGTTTCTATTATTTACAGCCCTATTCCAACTTTAAAGTGGTGCATCCTACCAGACTATGACAAAACTCAGCTTTTTAATGTAGTATTTGGATTCCACTACCACCCCTGTACAGTGTAATGTCTTGCTCTTGGGGCTCTTAGTTCCTGGTGATTATCAACCACCTTTTTCCAAGAAATGACTCATCCTATTTTATCCAAGACTTACAACAGACACACTCTCTGGTCAAACTGTATCTTTCAACATTCGTATTTTATGGTGCTGAGCACTGCAAATCACACAGTGGAATCAATTTTAGAATAACCAATTGCAACATGCTTACCATTTATCCGATACTGCAGTCTCCTTCCACTGGAAAGGGGCAGGCCTTCTACAACCTAGGAAGAATAAAACATTAGTGTTCAACAAAGTATTTTCCGTGGGCCCTTCAAGGGAGAAAAACCAAGCTCAAACTCTGTCAGAAAGACATTCAGTCAAAGCAACCAGCTGGACACACTCAAACCTGAAGCTCATGCATTGTTCTAAAAAACATATTCTGGATAGTGAATGAAAAAGATTAACAGTTTCAAATGAAAACATTTTTAAAAACAAGCCTCTTCCTAAGCAGCTTCAAGAAAGCAGAACTGTTCCAATCACTGTGAACATGTACAGCAATAAAACATGCTTGATTTACTTCAGAATATCCTTTCAGAATCTGCCAGTAACCCTCAAGTCACAAGAGAGGGAAGGAGAGCCTTTGCCTGATATGCATATGGCTACAATGGTTTATAGCTTCCTGTAAATGAGGATTACATTCCAAAATGCTCTACATCCAAAAGAAACCGAGTATCGAAATAGTTTGTGAATTTAAAAGTCAGATATCTAAAATTCTTCTAGAATTCTATCAAGCGAAGTTTATCCACACTTTGACTGAATGCCTATGAAATGCCTTCTGCCTTCTCTAATGAAAGGCTCTGAAATGCAAAAATTCTTACCCAGCTGTGCTGGTTTAAGCTTACAGGAATCTGCAGCAGCCATATTCCAGTTTATTATGAAAAACTCATTAAACTGCTCTCGAATTCTCTGCAGTAAGAACATACCCCACCTTCCAGCCTAACACACAGTTCAGTTGCCCATAAAGACCCAACTGCTCCCAACAGCCTACCTTTCCAATTGGTAGCAAGTAGAACAGAGCTTGAAGGAAAAACCACAGAAGAAAGACACCAAACACCCTCCCATCCCAAAGACTCTCAAGTGCTGGGAGAGGGGGGAGGTTCAGAAGACTCGGATCATCTTGTTTGCACATCAACAGCAAGTAGAATACAGTAGCAGGCAGGAGAAGTATCAGCATCAAGGTCCCTGTAAACAGACATCATGGGATGTTAGAAGGCAAGCACAGAAAATAAACTAGTTCCAATCCCACTAAAAAAGCTCAATATTTAACTTCAGTAACAAAGAAGAGGTTGTCATCATCTTCTCCTGAAGCAAGACAGTAGCTATCCCATAGTCATGTAACACGACACCTAGACATTGTTCTCACTCCCATGCAAGGTCATCTACTGCAGGGTCACACCCATTGTGTCCCTGGTCAAAAAACTGTCTAAAAAATACTTTACTGTCAAGGTTCAAGCACCTAAGTTTTGAAAACATAAAAGCTTTGCTGGTTATTATTAAATTTAGTCTAGAAATATTTCAATCTCACTGTGCAAGGGATGGCACAAGATCTTCACTGTATTTCATGCACGAACCAAGTGCAATAAAGGCTCTTTGCCACCAAATCAAGTGAAAAATGACAAAATTACTCTAAAGTCTGCAGCCAGGGTCCAAAAAACAGTTCTTGACATGACAGTACGGTCAATAAGTAAAAACTCACAAAATAGTACTAATTTTCAACTATTAAGACAATTTGCACACATACCAATTCTTCCCCCAAACTCCAGCTCCTTTGTTTTTGTTGATACTTTCTCAATTGGTTTTACTGCCACAAAAGTCTTTTTCTCTGAATAGATCTCTTCTTTTTTCTTGTCATCCTTCCTCGAACGCAAGCTGTACTGCTCAAGCACACGCTTGATTTCCAGGTCTGGTTTTAACTTTTGCTGTGAATGAATAAAAATAATTTATTAACAAGTTTCCCAGTGGTTTTACTTTATTTTAGTCCAGTATTTTATATTTCAGAGGACATTACTCACTATAAAACACCAATATACAATATCCATTCATATAAAGAGACTGCTAAAACCAGTCACTGTAACCAATTAGGCCATTACTACAGATCAGCAGCAGTTCCAGTACAGATTATCCATTGCCACCCTCCTCCTTCCCCTTCTGCCATACATCTGAGCATTAGCTAACAATCAGAACAAAGGCAAAAAAAAAATTTGTCTGTAGCAAACTTACTTAACCTCTAAGTTTTATGTTGCCTTCTATTTCTGCTTGATTATTGCATTACCCTTTTCTAGGAATTTCTGAGAGAGCTAAGCTAGGAACATGACAAAAAGCTAAAAGGAAATTCCGTGTTCCTACCTCCAAGATGATGCAGGATGTGTCATTTTTTTCTGTACTTTCAGGTTCACCATTGTACCTTTTGGTGTTATTCTCACTTGGTTTCTGGTTAAAAGAAGAAACACAGTTTAAGTTTTCAGCGTCCTATATATGGCACTGTTCTGAAGAACTGAGAGTTTGGCTTTCCATAAAATACCATAGAAGAAATAAATTCTCTCGTAAAAATTCTTTTTGTAAGTCTAGCTTACACAACTCTGGGAAGACATGACTCATATGTTTTACTTCAACTGAAGTTTTGTTGAAGAGAAGCCCGTCTTTCCAGTCATACAACAGCCAACAGATCAATCCTACTCCTCAGATAGAAGCCAGGACAAAACCACCAAAGATGTTTTAACCCTTTTCTCCCAAAAGGTTGAAAGTACAAAAAGTAAACAGTAGCTGCTGGCTAAAAACTACTTAAAACAGGCTTATGATCCACAGGCACTGGATCACTCCGTTCAAAGGAGCTCACTGCAGAACAAATCCCACAACTGTTTCAGTGCCTAAGAGTAGCAATTTACTAAGCCTATCTAGCTAGTTTATATTAATCTGGTTTAGTTTAGTTGAAACCTAACTAAAACCTGTCCATTTTCAGTAGATCAGCAGAATGCATTTTTCCAGTTCAAGGGACTGTGTCTCACACTAGTGAGAAGCCATCTTAAGGGCACCAGAGGCAGAAGAAATGCTGTTTGTTTCTTCACAGAGAAACATCACCTCTACTCCTCTTCGCTTACAGATCACCAGAACCATTTTCAGCACTTCGTCTTCACAAAAATGCTAAGAACAAAACTAATAAATTTCCGCTAAACACCAGATATTGGTAAACTTAGAAATCCTTACAGGTTAGTTTTTATAATGAAACCGGTTTTGCAATACTATCCATCAGCAAGGCCATACTTAAATATTCCACACTGCACATTTTCCACTACTATTGTAATGAACTGTGTACGGCAACAGAACTCATTTTATTTCAAATCCTAATACCTACCTGCTGTGTACCCATCAGCACATCTAAAAGTAACCTAACTTCCTTTGCCCCGTTTCACAAGCAGAAGCACATAGCAAACAATGACTTCAATATTAAAATATTAAAAAAGTGTGTTTGTTTGGATTCTGAGAACTTCGCAGCATCACCAAATTCAAGTGGAGCTTTACAGCCTTGGTTTACCTCTGAAGAGTTTCCTCAAACTTTGCAAGCTAGAAACCCTGTTTTCTAAGAAAAAAAAAGGCAGTTTTGAGCTAAGCAACACTTTTGTAAGTAATTATGCTGCCCAGGGAACATGAACTGCAACTGGCTTTTACAATGATAAACCCAGTCTGTATAAAACCAATCTTTCATGAATAGCAAAAGTTTCTCTTAATAAAGATCCAGCAAACCCACACACAAAGAACAAACAAACAAAACTAATACCAGTAGAGCTAAGCTGGTCTCCTGAATGGTTTTCTTTTTGTCATCTTTCTGATCCCTGCTTTGGGAAGCAGAACGACGTCTGCCCTTTGCTGGCCGACCAGGGGACCGAGAGCGAGATCGAGATCTGCTGCTACTTCTTCTGGAGGGAGAACTTGAAGAAGACTGGCTCTTCCGATGCTTGAATGATGACTGTGACTAAAAGAAAGATGGAAAGAAAACAAAATCTTATCTGTGTCCCAAAGAACAATTTTGAAAACATGGGGGGTTTTGGTGATGATGACTCTGGCATACAGTTCTATAGATCTGTCTCATATTTCCTCTACTGATGCTCTACAAAGGCTGTCAAGAAAGAGCAATTGCAGAATACTCGCTTTGCTGGCAATTCCCAAACAAGCCTGTTCCAAGACCAACTGCTGCTGGCAATTCCTGTTGAAGCTACAGAAATCAGGCTATGGATGTAAGCTACCAAAGTGAGCACCAAGCTCAATCCTGTGCGTAGGGAAAGGAATTGGGAGCTGCCTCTTAAGCCCTCAGAGGCTGCTCTCGCTTCCACTACTCAGCTTTATTAATGCATTTGACATAGCAAGGTTCATCATCTGTGTGAGGCAACACAGAGCAAATCAACACTCAAAAAACCCAAGTCAGCTTAACCATTTCATTATATGTGGTAACTAATTTCATAAACAGTTTACTCCAAAAGCACTGTTTGTTTTCTCTGTGAAGTTTACAATGCTGATTTTCCCATGTAAAATTTCCACAATGCAACTTTTATAATGCATAAATGTTTCATGACAAAGAAAGGCATTTTCCCAGCTTGAGTCTGCTAACCTGCAAGCAGAAGTAACAAGTTAGAAAGCCTTGAAGCAGTGAAAACAGTTGCCTACCCCAAGGCAGAAACATTTTGGTCTCAAAAGAAAAGGCCAGTTACACTGCCACCAAGAAGTGACACACAAGCTGGCTTTGAACCTATGCAGGTTTCAGAACAGGCCTTAGAAATGAACGACAGAGAACATTCAAACAGGGTTTTTTCCTCCTGCATTACTCATTTTCAACTGAAACATCTATGAAGTTTTAAAGGCCTTTATTAGTAACAAAAAATGAAATAATGAAGATATGTAAAAAGGAAGGAATGTGCTTATATGACATGAACCTC
This sequence comes from Melanocharis versteri, assembly GCA_013397845.1. NCBI lineage: Eukaryota > Metazoa > Chordata > Aves > Passeriformes > Melanocharitidae > Melanocharis > Melanocharis versteri. The sequence continues at coordinate 163,611 of VZTG01001418.1, read as the reverse complement.
TCTCAAGGGTTTGTAACTGTCATAAATACAGCAAAATACCTCATGAAGCCTTTGAGGACATAAACCAGTAAAGGCTATTTGCAGATGTTTCATGTGCTTGAAGGGCATGCACTATTTATATCTACATTGACGCTTAACTACATGTTCCCATTTGTCATCAAATTTTCTTATTTAGAGATGGAAAACCATCAAATTAATATCAACCCACTGATTATTATCTTTGTAAGGTACCCAACCAATTTTTCATGAAAAATCATGCTATAGAGCTCCTGAATGATCAGACTTGGTTTTCCTCAAAAATATTACACTTTTTCAACATAAATAAAACAACCACGAAACTTTAAAGATGGGGTCATTCTGAGCTTCTACTTTAGGTGTTACATAGGAAGAAACTTCTATTTAGCACTAATTCTTTGAAGACACAGTTAACAAAAACTTGTAAAATGACTACCCAGTTGTAAGTTGTACTTCCAGCTACACCATAAAATCAGAAGTACTGGTAATTAAATACATGTGTACTCACCCTTATATCACTTTCTTTGAGTGCAAGTTCAGTTCCATCTTTGTACTTGACAGTATAAAGATGAGCAACATCATCGTAACTGGTCACTTGTACTTCATAGTACAGGACACTTCCAGGCCAACGGCCCATCACCACCTCGCCATCAGCAAACTTCCGGCTTGGCATTTTCCAAACAGGATCCCTAAAAAATAAATCAGTCAGTCCACATGACAGCTAAACATTAGACTTGACTTTCCCCTACTCTCTTTCTGTATCAAGTAACTGAAAAGGGGACACTTATAACAACTCTCCACTTTAAATAGGGAAAAGGCTGTGTGGTAAGAAAACAGCAGTGATCTCTTTTCCAGATCAACAGTAGACAGAAGAAACAGTCTTAAAATACAGAGAAGACTGAAGTTGCTTGCATGTTCTGCAAAAACATTCAGCTGTATTAGACTAGTACTCAACTACTACATACAATCTCCATCATCAGGCAAAGCACATCTTCGACCAAAATTACACAATGAAGCTGATCTTATCTAGAGGGAAATGCAAATTACATTGTCTTTAAGTGTCCTCTAACCCTCGTTTCCTGTGGTTCTACAGAACAGAAGTGATGATTTCCAAACATGAAATTTAAACATCCCCAATCTCTTCAACGCTTACAGCCACATTACACACTTTCTTCAACTTATGCCAAACACTCAAACATTCAGAAACTTCAGAATTTAGGCTTCTGTCTGGGTTGAACACTTTCTCTTCTCCACCTATTTAGCACAAAGGCATAATGCCTTTTCCAGAAGTCCGTGGGAAAACAAAGCACAGCATCAGAGCAATCACACAGCAACCTGAAAAACTAAATTCTATCCCCCTGTCTGCACCATCAGATTTTCACTTGATATTAACAAAACATGGTGCCAGTGACTACTACCCTTGGTTCACCCCATCAAGTGCTGGAAAAAAGCACAACTACAACTTAGAGAAAATAATTTCTAAGTGTAAAGTCCTGTAGAACTGTTTGTAAAGTGCTTTGTATTATGACGCTGCCTTCTGAAAATAGATATCCAAAGCACAATATACTTTTAATCTCAATGTATCAAGTGAGGCTACCTTAAAAGTCTAAGGTAACATATACACTAACATAGGGACTGGCACCAACTGTACAAACACCTCGAACTCAGAGTGGGTGGGGGGGACAGGGACAAGACACAAACCACAAAATGTTGGTGCCAAAGCATTTCATTTTAACTTGTTTGCTTTATAAACAAGATGTGAAGCCACACAAACTAAGGTAAATACAAGCCTTTAACTAGATAATCATTACATATTAACTAACCTGCAGTGAAAAGTTAAGATTCTTGGGGAAAAAATACTGTTAATGTTCAATCACAGACCTTCATCATGCGTTGGGGGATGGGGCTCAGTGAGGTTTTACAATCAACATTTATTCTGGCATTTTCTGATGCTGCTCCTGCTGCTGTTAAATTTTATACCTGTGTAGCTCTCCAAGTCAAAAAACCAAAAAACTCAGCGGAATTCCCTCATATGGATTTTACTACTAATACTCCAAACTGCTTCAGAACAAAAACATCTGGCCATCTCCTTCGCTGTGTAATGTTTGGAGGAGAAAAAAAGTTGTATAATTTGGTTTCACTGACACTTGCCAGTCAGAAAAATTGACTTCTAGTCTGTGCTTGTAGGCGTGTGCTATTCCAGCTCTTCTGCCTTCTAACTAGTGTTTCTTGTCCCAGTTCCTTGTTTCTGTCTTATTCTTGCTGAATTCCCACTCCTCCAACTTTATCGCAGTCAGCTTAACCCCTCCAAATTCATAGCCCTGCTTCTTCTGACTTCCAGATTTTCAGTTCAAATTCGCCACTCTCTCCTTACCCTCCATCCTGGAGTCTTTGTGGATTTTCTGCCTTCTCTGCCCTTGTTCACCAAACCAGTTCCAGTTCCTCTTTGCCACCTCTGCTCAAATCTGATCTCAGTCCCCACCTCCTTGCCCAATTTTCTCACCCAAAAGCCAGTTCTTCAGGAGATCCATGTCTACTACTGCTCTTTCCCAGCCTCTCGCAGCCACAGCTTCTTCCTACTCTTCCATAAATAGTCTGAACAGCGGGAGCTCCCCCGAGCACACTCAGAGCTGTCCCCAGATGTCATACCTGACCCATGACTTCATTTCCCTCTGCTGCTGTACTTCCTACGCCCCAGCCAACTGCTCCTTCTACCGACCTGCAGCACCTCAGGCATCAGCTGCAAACCTGGAGCCTGACCAGGACAAAGCTGGCAGATCCTCAGACAAAGTTTTGAAAACCAGAATCTTTGGAGGGTAAATCCTTTTCAAAAAGGGTAACATTTTTTCATGAAGTTGTTACTAAGGACATCTACACTGGTTTTTACAATTTACAGCAACCACTTCAGAATTTAGATACAATTTCACAGGGATAATAAAATGCAATTCTCTGCCAGATTTTAAAACCCAGCAGTTTTGTATGCAAACATAAAGACAGCCCAAAGAACAGGTAACTTGACGATTCAATTCTTGCGAAAGGCAGTGAGACCCTCCCCTCCTACAACCTTGTTCTCAAAAGGAACTGAAGATAAGTTTTCAAAAATTGAAAAATGCGGTTGAAGGACCCATAGCTAAATCAATGTCATGTAATTCAGCCTGAGGTAGATATCACCAATATGAAATCCCAAAATAATAAAAAAGCAAGTGGAAATATCTTCTGACTCAAAAGTAATGAACAATCTTATTAATGGGAAAACTTATGTATTTTTCAATTCTTTCCCTTAAACATTACAGCTTAATAACAAGCTCAAACATTACACATTAAAAGAAGTAAACGCAACTTCTTACCCTATCAAAAATAACCACCTTATTCTGCACCCCAGTGCCTCCTGTGAGGGAGGTTTGCAATCCTCATTCCTCATATCCCACTTCAAAAAGCTGCACCTTTTAAAGGCAGCCTTCATCTGTCCAGATAACAAACACGATTACCGGCATTGAAAAAAGAAAAGACAGGAAGTCTTGCAGAAAATATTCAGTTTAGAGATCACATTTTTAATTTACTGCTCTTTCAAGCTCTACACACCCCTGATAATTTTCATGGTATCAGCTGGCATCAGCCTTAATATTCCCAGTAGTTCTGCACAAAGTTTTGAATTCACAGGGCTTCAAAACATGAATCCAAAGAAAATTATTTCATACAATGAACCCTGCACTGTATAGACATCTAACCCCAAGTTCAGCCGCTTACCCAGGAGACGAAATTTGTGTTTTCTGAACCATTACTACTTTCCTTTAGGAATCCACTGTCTCAGAGAACGGATCAAAAGGACTTTGTATCCTATACCAAGCCAAGTCAATTAATGCAAATCTCCCCGGAGCTTAAAAGTTGGTACAGAATAAAACTTTCTGCTGACTCAAACAAGAATGAAATAATTAAAAAGAAACTTGGCTGAGAAACATATTGCCCCACACACGCATTTCTGGTCTTCTTAATGACTCTCCCACTAGATATGTGGAAAGATATTTCAGTGTGGAGAAAGTGACGACTGTTAGCTTGTAGCCACAGGGAGATCACAGCCCATCAGCAGAAGTTGGGTACACAGTTTCAAAAATAAATAAACACTAAACAAGTTTTCCCTCTTGGAAGAGTAAAACACACACACTCAGTGATTCCACTTACTAATTCTGACATCTCACCACTGTTAGATAATGTTCTGGATGTCACAGGAGGGAGCCAGTTGAATGCAAGAAGAAATGCAGGAAAATAAAGAGAACGCTGACAGTCAAAGCTAACGATACACGGAAAGTTACTACTAAATTCAACAAAGAGACTGAGCTGCGCAGGACCTTTTCAGCAACACGATTATTCCCTCCACATTTCTAGCTCTTCACCTACAGAACGGTGGAGGCACCTATCCCTGTCCAAGCCAAATTAACTTCACCACTAAAAACAAGCACAAATAAGCCTCGAGGTAAAAATAACAACCCATCAACCCCCGGGCTGGGAATCGAGGATTTTCCCTCCAAAGAGGCTTTCTACCGGAAACCCCGCCAGCGGAGGGGCCGCGGCAGGAACCTGAACTCCCCGGGCAGGGCCCGAGAGCGGCGGGGCGGTGTTGACAGGAAAGGCCCCACGTGCCGGCGGAGGCCCGGCCCCTCGGCCCCGCCCCGCCCGCGGCCCGTGCCTGGCGCGGGGCCTC